>JACXGM010005426.1:5662-35275 GCA_016801145.1 Umbra pygmaea | reverse complement strand
TAATTCTTTGAGATAGGAATTTTGGGTTTTCATGAGCTGTATGCCAAAATCATCAGTATTAAAACAATAAATGACCTGAAATATTTCAGTTGGTGTGCAATGAATCTAAAATATATGAAAGTTTAATTTTTATCATTACATTATGGAAAATAATGAACTTTATCACAATATGCTAATTTTTTTAGAAGGACCTGTATATGCAAGGCACTGTAGCTATTGGTATCAATCACTATTTCATTATCATTACATTCTGTAAAGCAACCTTTAACATTATTTGACTACAATTATTTTATTTACCTACTATAATGGCTTAGGCAAATACTGTATATTAATACAAATATCTATTATACAATTATCTAAAACTATGTACAGTATACGTAAAAACTGCTGCTCAACCTGTATCGATGCACACCCAAATCCACCTGTGCCAAAGCGCGTGCCACAAACAGTACATCTTAACTGTTGTGCCTACAGACACCAAACCAAATTTCTTCAAAATATGTTGACTACCCCAAAATCTAATTATTAAAATATATATATATTGTTTTAATAATTTACATTTATTTGTATTCCCTCATTAGTGAATGTATTTAGGCTCCATCCCAATACTCCCCCTTAGCCTTAGCCCTTGGCCCTACCCCTCTGTTTAGCGTGTGCATGACAGACGAAGTGTGGTCCCAATTCAACACTTCATTTGGCGAGTTGCCATTCCACCACTCTCCCTCCTTAATAAGATTTTTTTTAATAGCACACTAGCTATCGAGGGCTACTCATAGTACCTTGCAAAGTCATCTCTAAAATCTATGCAATCACTATTTCGTGTACCAGCATTGTGAAAAACTGTATGGACAAATTAAACAGCCTTATCAGTCTTCTTGTAATTATATTTTATAACAAATCTGCATATTTTGTGGATACCGACTGAAAATATGTAAAGATGGTTATACTTAAATTTAAATAACAATACCAAAAAATAACACAGGTGTGTTACATTCAAATTAATCAATTATAAAGCTTAAAATAATAATTGATTAAAACTTTTTCAATTTTCCTGTGCATTGAGATCAGTATGGCAAAGTTGTTATTTAATAATTTGTGTTTTTTCTTCGAAAATGTAATTATATCGTGAATATAAGATTTACTACACTTTTTAAAAAATACACTTGTTTTTAGAGTAAAGAAATGGCAGCTGTGGTATCCTGTACTTTACCGTAATAAATACAGTAGAACATTTTCCACTATTACGGTAAAATGATATTAGTACTGTTGATATTATGGTAAAAGGCAATTAGTACTGTTGGTAAAAGTATATTAGTTCTGTTGATTTTACAGTTAAGTCCTGAATTAAATTGTTACATCTAGCCCAATGTGGGCTGGCGTGGACATGAACTGAGAAATTGAATTTATGTTGTATGTTGGGTTGTTTGTGGGGATTATGAAGTGTGGCGCCACCCCTTGTTCCACTGGTGCTTCCAGGTAGATTGTGAGACTGGTTTATTCTAATTAGTGATTGCTACCAGTTGGTCTCCTTTCTTTTCTATTTAATGCCAAGTTAAACAGGGGATGGTGCGAGTCATTATTGGATTGTCACTGTTGAGTTGGTTGCTGTTGGATTTTTCTGTCAGAAGTGAGTTTGCATTTTCCTGGGCTATTTGAACGTGAGATTCAGAACAGACAGCAAATATCTACAACTCTGTGCCTTCCCCACGTTATGGGTCGTATGTAGGTATTTGTGAATGTATAGTTGATCAGGCATACTAATTAAATAAATTATCCGTGTCCACGCCGCGTTACAGTCCGTGGCCTTCGAAGGATGCAGCCTTCACATTGAGACACAGCTATAGGGTGTTGATCTCCTTAGGCCACATCCTCCCTCATTACACAAATACACATCACCTGATATGCTTAAATCCAATAAGCATTCCAGTTTATACAACTTGGAGTTGGAACATATGCATAATAATGATGATATGGTCAAAATACTGACTTGCCTAATAATTTTGCACACAGTGTATGTGTACATATATGTGAAAAAATACAAACATTTGACATACATTTCCAAATTTGACATAATATCTGCATGTACCTATGGTTTACAGTGTGTTTAAGTGATGTATAATGTCCATCAATGTACATTCATAGTTTAAATAAATAATATAGAAATACTCAAATGTTTTTTCTTGCCTTATGTCAGTTAATTAGCCTATAGTCTACAACTTTAAACAAGAATTAATGCACATCTGTTTGGATATTGATGTTATATATAGTATATGTGATGATAAGTAGGGGTATGACATGTATGTCAATTAAATATGTGGTAATATCTTTTTTAAATGTATGTGACATTTAAATATGTGATCAAAAATGATGGTCATATATTTTAAAATATATGTTAGGGTTTTTCATATATGGCCATACATTAGATTTCCGCATGATATGTCACATTTAAATATGTAATTAACATGTATGATCACATATTAGATTTCTGCATGGGATGTAACATTTAAATATGTAATTAACATATATTATCATATATTAGATTTCAAGCATGGGATGTCACATTTAAATATGTAATTAACATATATGATCATATATTAGATTTCTGCATGGGATGTCACATTTAGATATGTCATTGACATATATGGTCATATATTCGGTTTCTGTATGGGGTTGCTGCAGCCATTCTCATTGTCATATACCTATGGGAGAGGGAAAGACAGCATTACATATATCAATAATCAATTTGTGTGCAAGCACAGAATTACAACATGATGGTTAGGTCAATGCAATGCCTGCACCAGCATCAATGACTGAAGAGTGAAAGTCATCGTTGAAGTCAGTGTACACCACCTGAGAGAAGAGCATCAAGCATTAGATACATTTGACAAACAAGATTTAACCTGCAATCTACTGCGCCCTTGTGTGTGAGCTCGGTATTGCGTCTGATGGCCATAAGTCCCATAGAATCTGTCCACATCTTTCCTTGAAATAATCACTTATCTGACAAGGATAACATTGCTCACACCATTTGGATAATTTTATCCAGATATTTGAGCTATTTTATAGCCTTTAGTCAGATCATGTACAGGAAACGGGATGATTACGTTCCCCAACTATACTTACATAATTGAATTACAGGCGCCCGATATGCACACATGGAGTTGCTAGGGAGCAACGTGGCAATGTAGATGATTTGGCTTGTCTATCACAAATCCTAGGCAGTTCAATGCCAATTTGAACTACCTTGTTCTGGAGGTCTGGAGAAAGCCGGAGAACCCATAGTCAGGCTTGAACCACTGACTATCATGACGTAGACTGTCCTACAATGCAGCGACTTAGCCCACTACGCCATGTAGACCCCCAGCACTTATGCATTTTGTAGAAATCACATTCTGTTTTGGAACAGGAAGTGGGATTTGGATTGCATTTGGAATAAATGTACCTGGTCCTTTGTGTATTCCAGAATTTGTTGTAATTTGTTACCAGTACTTTTTACTGAAATCTTTTTACAGCGTAGGCACTATGAATGAGAGCAACACAAGGCTAGCTTGTAGGCCCATTGGCAGTATGGCCAAGAAGAATTGAACATTTGTAGCAATTCCACAGGTGTACATAAAATGGTACAATTTCAATAAAATAGCACAAGAAAAAAAGCTGAACGAGGACTGTTGGACTTACGGCCTACTCAAGTCAACCGCGGACACGGTGGGGGTGGGAACACATGATGACCATGCCAGTCAGTTTGCTCTGGGATAGAACATTCAGTTATTTACAAAAACACCTATTTTATGGCAGACCCACCAATTGTTTTGCACAGCTAAAGGATATGGCTCACTAAGAAAATGTTCTTAGAATATCTTCCCTTATTGAAGAGCATTTACTATCTGATCCATAATCACTAAGGTCTTAAAACTTTCATTAAGCAACTAATGGTTAGGATCATAACCGTTCAGCTCATAACCTTGCCGACAGCCTTTGCCGCCCCCAGTAGAAGCAGGGATGATGTTTTGGCTAGCACCACATCCATCATGCCACAGCTCACCAGAGGGCTCACCAGAAAACAAGTGTTAGTAAATGTGGATGCACAGCGACATGATTTACACAAAAAAAAACAGGAAGGTAATACCTGAACATGGTTAATAAGAAAAAAAATATTTCAGTTATATCCCCTAATAAACACTATGCGTAGCATCATCTCTATCACATATAGCTTCAGCATTTACATCACCAGTGTATCACCTTGGGTCATGCTAAGGTTCATTCCACTCTGAGAGTGGGACACTATGCAGTTATCAACCGTGATGGACAAGAAGAGGAACTCAGTCTTGTCAGTGTTGAGCTTGAGGTTGTGGGCTGACATCCAAGCAGAGATGTCAGGCAGGAATGCAGAAATGTGTTTATTGCACTTGGGTGACAGAAGTGGGGAAAGAAAAAAGCAGTTTAGTGTCAATTGCATAGTAGTAAATAGTGTTAGGAGAGACCGTATGAGGTTATGACTGACCCAAAGGATTTGGTGTATAGATAAAAAAGGAGAAGACCTAGAACAGAGCCTTGGGGGACACCAGTGGTAAATAACTTTACAGCAGAGAATGATCCTCTCCATGTCAACTGCCAGGTAGGATGCAATACAAGAGTAGGCAGAGCCTGAGGCCTGAGATGCTGATATCTGAGAGGGTGGAAAGTTGGCAGTGTCAAAGTCTGTGTTAGACCAGGGTAGAGATAGACAATATGGGGTACAATAGAGAAAAGGACACAGAAGTATTCTAACAACTGGAGCGGTGTGGTGATGAGATTAGTTGACAGGCAGCATCTAGTGAAGATCAGATCCAGAGTGTTGCCTGCTTTGTGTGTAGGGGTCATCTGGGTAGGGGTGAGGTCAAACGAGGAGAGGAGTCGGAGGAGAGCAGTGGTGAGAAATGAGTCAAACATAGATGCAGGAAGGTTGAAGTCATGCAGAAGGATGAGTGGTGAGCCATCATCTAAGAATGAACTAATCAACATGTCAATATCATTAAGGAAATCACAAGGGCACGATAGAGGACACGAATGTTAAGCTTGGATGGTTACAGGTTACATGGACTGCATGGAATTCAAAAGAAGAAACTGGTAGGTGAGCAAGAGAGAAGAGGGAGAGATGATTAGCCCTGTTCCACCACCGCGTTGATCTGATGCTTTTGTATGGGAATAAGCATAGTCAGATAAAGAGCAGCCGGAGTAGCAGCATTATTATCTTGGGTATTATCTTGGGTATTATTATTCCTGGCCCTGACATGTCTCTGTCAGGGCCAGGAAATCAGAGACTGGAGGGCAGAGATGAAGTCAGCCTTGTTGCAGAGCATAATGCAGATTTTCCATGTGTCCATAAATGGAAATGTGAATGGATGGCCTGTAACCAACACCGTTTGGTGGTCTTGGTCAGGGACAATGGAATGGAGAGGTACAGCTGGATTTGCAAGGCAGAAAATGTGATCACCAACAGCAGTAACGTGGGCACCAGCACAGAGAGGTGGGCACAGGACGGAGACAGGAAGGAGTCATCAGGCAACGTGGTCCAGACGCATGTTCCAAGGGTTTGGGTCCTCTTAGGATCAACACGACATAAGAAACATTAGAATTGGCATACCTTAAGTCTAGTACCTGGATATACAATCACCAGCAACTTCATTGGGTACACATTGCTAGTACCGAGTTGGACCCACTTTTGCCTTTAGAACTGCTTTCATTCTTCGTGGCATAATTCAACAAGGTGCTGGAAACATTCCTCAAGAGATTTTGATAGATATTGACATTAGATATTGCTGCAGATTTGTCAGCTGCACATCCATGATGCAAATCTCCCGTACCACCACATCCCAAAGGTGCTCGATTGGATTGAGTTCTTTTGAGTTTGGAGGCCATTTGAGTACAGTGAACTCACTGTCATGTTCAAGAAAATAGATTGAGATGATGTGAGCTTTGTGACATGGTGTTATCTAGCTGGAAGTAACCAGTACAACATTGGTACACTGTGGTCATAAAGTGATGGACTTGGTCAGCAACTATACTATGTGGTAGGCTGTGGCATTTAAACAATGCGCTATTGGTACTAAGGGGCCCAAAGTTGCCAAGAAAATATACCGTACACCATTACACTACCAACACTAACCTGAACTGTTAATACAAGCCAGGATGGATCCATGTTTTCATGTTGTTTAGGTCAAATTCTGACCCTACCATCTGAATGTACGCTGCAGAAATCTAGAATTATCAGACCAGGCAACATTTTTCCAACATTCTATTGTACAATTTTGGTGGGCCTGTGCAAATTGTAGCCTCAGTTTCCTGTTCTTAGCTGACATGAGCGGCACCCGGTGTGGTCTTCTGCTGCTTTAGGCCATCTGCTTCAAGTTTCGACGTGTGCTGCATTCAGTGATGCTCTTCTGTAGACCTTGGATGTAACGAGTGGTTATTTGAGTTACTGTTGCCTTTCTATCAGCCCGAACCAGTTCCTCTGACCTCCACAAGGCATTTTCGCTCAGAGAACTGCAGCTCACTGGATGTTTTCTCATTTTCAAACCATTCTCTGAAAACTCTAGATCAGCACTTCCTGAAATACTCAAACCAGCCCATCTGGCACCAACAACCATGCCACGTTCAAATTCACTAATTCACCTTTCTTCCTGATTCTGTTTCTCAGTTTAAACTTCGGCAGATTGTCTTGAAAAATGCCTACATGCCTAAATGCATTGACTAACTGACACATAATTGGCTGATTAGATATTTGCATTGACGAGCAGTTGAACAGGTGTACCTAATAATGGTGAGTATTTATGTATAAGTCTGACCCCAAAATAAATATATATAACAGTCTCTTGCCCCCTTTACAGAACGAGTAGGGACTGAAAAAGATAAAATGACCCTGGTCCCCCGGGACATAAAATATTGCAGCATAACATCTGGGGACTGAGGGGGGACTGGAGACGAGGTCCTGCACAAAGAACACCTCGGTTAGGACCAAACAGGCATGATTCAGACCCACCCACATTGCCAAGACCACACCACCAAAGGGACACCAACAGAACGCAACCACCCTGAAAGAGGGTTGAGTATAATCCACACAGTGTACTCCCATCATAGGTCAAAATGAGCAAGCCGGCAACTCAGTCCCCAAATGGTGCTGGAGTGCAGATATTCCATTGGAGAGAGGGGAGCCTACCAGGCAAAGCCAGCATGGGTGGTTCATCAAACAGGGCTGGCTTCACCTTTAGTCCCCTGGGCCAGACTACACTATACCATAGAACATACTGAAGATATGAGTGTTCAGCATAGACTTAAATGTTGAGTCTGTATCTCTCTCACATGGGTTGGCAGATTATTTAACAAATGTGGAGCTCTATATGAGAAAGCCCTTCCTCCAGCTGTTTGTTTACAAATTCTAGGAACAGTTAGGAGGCTTGCATCTTGTGAAAGTAGCGTATGTGTAGGTATGTATGTAGCATCAAATCAGACAGATAAGTAGGTGAAAGTCCAACTACTGCTTTGTAGGTTAACACTAAAACTTTTAAACCTGACCTAGCCTTAATGGGCAGGCAGTGTAGTGAGACTAGAATTGAGGTAATACTGTATGTTTAAATATTGCAGTTCAAGTCAAAACTCTGACAGCCATGTTAAGCAGTAATTTAAGGTGTTTTAGGGTCTTATCCGGGTAGCCAGAAAAGAGAGCATTGCAATAATCTAAGTCGTTAGGATAACACTCAAAAACTAATGTTAGATTTACATCTAAATGGCAAACATTTAAATTCTGGAATGGAAAACAGAATTTCTTTTGTTTCAACATCTGGTTTTAATTCACATTAATCGAGTTTTCACAGCTGGAATTCAACATGAAATCTGCTTACTAAAGAGGGAAGAAAACAGAGAGATTTCTATAACATTTTAATAGTTAAAATACAGCTAATATTTATATCCCATTCCTGAAATACAAGACTCTTAAGAAAAGATGTGTCCTCTGTTCCCCTTAGAATAGAATAAATTGGACAGCAGGAAAAGATAAATCAATTATGCTGTTCTATTTTACATAAAGTGAAACCATGAGTTTGTAATGCATTTTAAATACCACCTTCAGATTTAAATTTGAACAACAAATAAATCTAAACTGCTTTAATGGGTGCAATTTAAATGGCAAATGATGGAAGTTAAATATCTAATTTATTTCCAATTAATAAAGAAATTGTATCCGAGGACAAAAAGGTTTGTGAACCCACAGCTTTCGGTATAGGCCATCAATTCAAGACTGTGCAGAAGCATGCATCGCAAAAACACAATTCATAATTTCCAACCAAACTCAAAACATGCAGTTAAATTCACCCAGAACACAAAGGATAAATACTTGACCATGGAAAACTTTGATGTGCAGATTGTCTGTAATCAGCTTGTATTCTTTTGTCTCAGCGCATTTTATCTCTGTGTAGGAAACAGTTGAACACTGACACATCTGATGACACAACTACAGGTCTGCCAGCCTTGACTGGAAACTAAACTTGGCTTTTGGAGCCCAAAGCCTTATTAAAGCCTGATATGGTTGGGGCTGCCAGTGTGTTGTACACATGATTGAAACAAGAAAAGATGGTTGATTGAATTCACTTAGAAGTTTGAGGAGCAAGGAAAGGCTGCTCAGAGTCTAAAATTATTTCAATTTTGTAACAACTTAGATACAAATGGTGGTCTCAACAGAATAAAAATATTAATGATGTATGAAAAGATAGAAGACCTTTGAGAAGAGTTTTTATTTGATTGTATTGACCTTTTAAAATGTATTATTTCAGTGTAACTTCAGGCTAAATTTAAATGCGTGTATGTGCTGTAGATGACATTATTAAAGGATGGTTTGGTAAAACAAGTCGACTGACAAGGGATTATTAAATATTTGTGTGGATTAGTTTTTGCCATGTGATGACCTTTGTAATAATAGGACATTTTGGAACTCAGACTACTATTGCAGGAAGACTTATCTAGAGGTAATACAATAAACAAAAAGTATTTTACCAAAATGGGTCCTTCAACCATTGGTAACTGTCTGACCTTACAAGGAAGAAACTGTCAGAAAGGGTGGAAAAAATGTCTGGTAACCTTTGGCACAAGTCAGTAAAAAAAATGTTGATCTGTTTAGTAAAGAAACCTTATACTGTATGATAGCGCATAAAAAAAGAACATTTTGCTGGGGTTTAACAATAAGGGGTTAGCAGAAACTGTCAACTGTCAGCAAAATCTATAAGACACCATTTACGTTCTACTTAAGTTGGTTAGCAGAAGTAACAGTTTCATTTTTTAAGATAATTTTTAAACTTCCAGGTTGATTTTTGGACCATCATAACATATTGAAATCCTTCTGCTGCGTACACGTAAAATTAAGGTTAGAGGGATACAACTGGACTAGGAGCTATTTCTGAACTTTAGTAAGCAAGGCTAGCAATGTATTTTTAGATGGACACAATAAAGGAATGTGACCGCTGAAGTGAGGAAACGTAAGTGTTGAAGAGTAGCATTGTGACAGGAATCTCTATGATTAAGAGAATGATATTGACCAGACCAGGGTGTTATTCTCTACTGCAAACAGTCATTGGACAAATTCATGTTTTGGCTGGTTTACTTTTGTTTATTGGCTCAAATAGTTTGGTCAGGAAAGAAAACGTACAAGCTTGAGTTTGCAAATTTTGTGGTTACAAAACTAGATTTAGGCCCACCATTTTAGTCTGGATGTGTAGTAAATAGTTTAAATTATATGCACAATCTAAGTAGAATCTTTGGCCCGATCTCAATGTCCCCCCTAAACCCTCAGATTTAATAATATAAACAATGAATAACTTTTAGAGTAAAAATAATACCAAGGGTGCCAATAGAGGACACTGAACCAACTTCCTAAAAATTACCAAAAACTAAATAATGTGAAATAATTTCCAATCATTCATTCTACTGTGCTTTAACTGACATCACCTGGTAAGTGATGGAGGTCAAGAGGCTGCAAGGGCTCGAAATAGGAATGGGACAGCACTTTGCAACATTATCACATTACCTTGACAACCCTGAAACGGTAGCACACCATTGTAGGTTTGGGACTTTTGATCAAAAATGGCATCATTAAAAGATCCCTCCAGAACTCTAAACAGCTCAAAACAGTTCTGCCGGTCATCGCCAATTGTTTTTTTTTTTTTTAGCTTTACTAAGCTCAGCGCGTTTAGTAATTCCCAACTTTGCCACCGTAAACTTACCCAAAAACCCTCAGTTGCATCACTGCAACATTTTTGAAAACAAAAAAACAGGTGGTCTTCACTGCAATTTCTGTAAATGTAAACTGAGACATTGCACAGCACAATAGTTTAACACTTTCTTACAAATATGTACAATCATGAAACCAACGGCACTCTCGTACGGTCTTTAATACTGTAGACAAAATAAAACTTAAATCTTAGTCAATATTAACTTTGTTCGAAACAATTGTCAAAGTAATTAAATGAATTGCCAATGTCATAGCTTAAGCTTGCGATGCCCTGGCATTTGTTTTTTAAAGGCGGAGCCTTGTACATTTCAGAAATACTATCCCCACAGTACACAACATCTCAGGCCATTGCATTAAGAGTTAACCAAATGTTACCTCATCCGACAAGGACCGAGTATCAAAAATCACAACCTGAATGATTTGTGGACATGTCAGTGTGAGGCAATTACAAGCGCTTCCACACCAACTGTTTAAATGGGGGCAACAGTTCCATGAACAAAATACAGCCCAATGTGTCACAACCATAGCAAGCTTACTGGGAAGGTATGTTCATTTGCCCCAACAAACGGAATTCATGTTTTCCACAAATTCTGTCTGGGGAAATAAAGTATATCGACCCAAGAGTCTCGAACCATCCCTTTAAAACATCTTCATACTTTCTACTGCAGGTCTTGGATTTGAACAAGACCTTACATCTACAATGTAGAAGTACACAAGCTAAAAATAAGTTATGGAAATTCTTTAAAAATGCCTCATTAGCTCCCACCCTAAACACTAGACAGAACTCATCCTTTAAAGCGTGAGCACTTAAATAGACTCTGAAAGAATGACAGCATTAGAGGTTTGAGTTCTTTTTTTAATTGCATGACAGTGGAATAAACAGAAATATTCTGCAGGCAAATATCCCACCCAGTCCTCACTGAACAGAGAAGTGACGTATAAAACAGTTGCCATGGAGTTCAACATCTCTGGCAGGAGACTGGCGGGATGTCCGTTCAGAAAATGGAATCATGGGACAGTGTCGCAGGTTGAGGCGTGGTGACCTTACTCTTTGGAGGACATGTGCAGACATAGGTCTACGACACGGCTACTGTAGCCAAACTCGTTATCATACCTATGGAAGAGAAGTGAATTTACAAATTATGAAAGTTAGGACAGTTACACAGAAACACATTGCCCTGGGGGAAACTCATCTGTTAACATCATCCTGTTGCAAACAGTCCACAGGTTTATGGGTTACACACTTGTCAAATTCAAACACCATAAGATATCACATTTCACTTTAACAATGCCATTTTAAGTTAAGCTCCGAAAAAGCAGCCATTTGTTTAGGGAAGAATATTCCAGTTGAAAACAAGTCAGTGTTAAAGGCTCTTTTCTGGCAACATCATTTACTGCCATTGTAACGCTAGTTGCAAAAACATGCATTTGATAAATGCATGTTAATTTCCTACAGAAATGTAATATCCTTTAAGACAGGTGAATATAGGAAGGTCACACACCATGACACCAGCTTGACAAAGTGGTCATTGAGCGCAATGCCTGCACCAGCGTCGAAGATTGAGGATCGGCAGTCACCATTGAAGTCTGTGGACACCACCTGAGAGAAGAGCAACAGGTATAGAGGTTAACACCATTTTGGGATGTTTAACATAGCATGACCTTGAACTAGGGCACTAATTATGCATATTCAAATCTGAACCTTATGGCAAATTCTGCCATTTCTTCATTAGCACTAATCTGACTCATTTGGATCCGGGACACTAGTTGCCTGCAACGTACGTAGAACAAAATCCAGTAAGCTACGGCCCATGTAGGGTAAAAAATTGACCTGGCATTGAACAAAAAAAACATGCCTTTAATTCAGCACTATAGCCATGCACAAGACAGCAGTTATCATTGGATAATTTCAAGAGCCAGGGTAACTTAAGCATTTCTACTTTTAGAAATCTAAAGAAGTTGAACTGATATTCAGCATCTGTAAGAATGTGGACACAAGTTACAAAACACAGACTGACTACAGCACCACAGCAAACCATGAGCTAAGCCCTTCAAACTACAGAGATGACTCGAGTTACCTGATCCTCCGTGTATCCCAGAATTCC
The DNA here is from genome assembly GCA_016801145.1 of Umbra pygmaea. Lineage (NCBI taxonomy): Eukaryota > Metazoa > Chordata > Actinopteri > Esociformes > Umbridae > Umbra > Umbra pygmaea. Next base: position 22,915 of record JACXGM010005426.1, on the reverse strand, counting down.
CTTCATGGGTCCTTCAGCAGCAGCCTTGATGACCTTCTTGATCTGATCATACGGTGCCTGAAGGAAAATACAACCAAACATATGGAGTGCCTACTGCAGTAATGCTTCTAGCCACAGTGTGAACGTGAGCGGTGTACTGTACTTACCGCCTTCTGCAGACGGACTGTCAAGTCAACCACTGACACGTTCGGGGTGGGAACACGGAAAGCCATGCCTGTTAGTTTACTGTGGGCCAAAAAGATCAGATGTAGAAATAAAGCACATTGTCACCAAAAACAAAGGGTTACTAGAAAACATCCAAAGCCATGAACCCTGAACTAAGCAATAATTAGGCGCCTACCCATTTAGCTCAGGAATAACTTTGCCCACAGCTTTGGCTGCACCGGTGGAGGCAGGGATGATGTTCTGGCTCGCACCACGTCCATCTCGCCACAGTTTACCAGAGGGCCCGTCAACAGTCTTCTGTGTGGCTGTGACACTATGAACTGTGCTCTAGTAGAGAATGGGACATTGTGTCTATTGTTTGGAAGGCATCAAGTGCCGGACTACAAACATGACAGGCTATGGAATAAATAATATCAAAACACCAACCCCTAGGGTCCAAGTTTATATTACACCCATTTACTACAATCAATCCTTACCATTAGTCCTTCAACAATGCCAAAGTTGTCATTAATAACCTTTGCAATAGGAGCCAGGCAGTTAGTTGTGCAGGAGGCATTGCTGTGAAAACACAGGCACAGTAGTCATTAAAGCAACCGATGTTCGGTAAATCCCTGTCATACAGCCATGAACAGGTTTTAACATCCACTCATTTGAAATATTAACTACATAGGGCTGAGGGTGACAGTTGTACAAGATTACAGAAACACTGCAATATTGTCATTATTCTGCATCATTAAGAATAAAAAGAGCTCACCTGACAACTTTCAGAGAGTTGTCATACTTCTCATGGTTGACACCCATCACAAACATGGGGGCATCAGCACTGGGGGCAGAAATGATAACCCTCTTGGCACCTCCCTTCAGGTGAGCCTGTGGTGGGTAAAGAGTCAAAGGGTAGGTTTTGAAAGGTGAGCCTGTGGTGGGTAAAGAGTCAAAGGGTAGGTTTTAAACAGTACAGTCATTGAACGAACCAAACAAAGTTGCCAGTGATCAATTAAGCAGAACCATTTCCAGATTAGAAGTGGCATGTTAATTTAGGCACTGCATTATGTTTAAAACAAGACTATGACCAATTTGTAGTTACAAGGAACCACTTACAGATGCCTTCTCAATGGTGGTGAATACACCCGTAGACTCTACAACATAGGCTGCTCCAGCATCACCCCACTTGATCAGAGAAGGGTCTCTCCTGAAGAGTAAGGAAGCAGAAGTTCAGGGTAAGAGCCACAAATCTGGTATTACTATCAGGAGTTCCCACTTCACTGCCGTAATCAAGGGACAATGTAATTTAGTGTTCGGCACTGGACATATTGGGTCAAATTACAGACTTAAGGAAAGACGCACTCATGGAAAACAGCAATACGCATGTTGCCAATAACCAGCTTTCCACCCTCCTGCTTCACCTCACTGTCCTTCCAGACGCCGTGGGTGGAGTCATACTTGAACATGTACACCTACGGAACAGGGGCAGAGCCAATCAGTGATGTGCTGTAGTTGTACAAGGAACTTGACAAAGGAGTGAAATGTACAGAACACATAATGTTCACCATGTAGTCCAGGTCAATGAAGGGGTCGTTGATGGCGACAACCTCTACCTTCCCATTCTTGGCAGCAGCACGGGTCACCAGACGCCCAATACGGCCAAATCTGAGAATTAGATTTAATTAATCCCCTTTTACATTATACCAGCAGGTGGCAGCAGACAGACAAAGCTCAAGGTCTAATAACGTTGACTGATAATACTTGGAGCACGAGCAGCTAGGGGCCATTGTTTATGCCTAATAAGGTTGTTGCACAATGACCAGAATTGAGAACATAAAATAGGTTGTGAGAGTATGTCTGCATAAAGATAATGGCCTGGGCAGTTGTAGAATACATTTTTTAAATTGACACGTGTTCAAATAGATTAACTTCCATTGGTTGCATAGGTGCAGTTGCAGCACAATTTCAGTGTAAAGTACAATATAATCCAGAGACACCTGTTCCTTTGGGTGAACATAGTCAAATGGTTACTGTTTAACCTAACTACTAATTACTGATAGGACTACAGTAAACTATTGAATGCTTGTTTGTAGTTGGAAACTGTTGAGTCAGTATTGGCACAAATCCACAAAGTATTCAATAACCAAGAGTTGTTTGTCCAAAAAACCTCCATAGAATTTAAAATCCTAACAGCTAGCTCTGAAGGTTCACATCCTTGTGACTAAGGAGTTAGTCAATAACACCCCTTATGTTTGAACTGAGCTGAAATTTGCCCAGTGATGCAAGCGAACACACCCCTAAAGTAGCCCTGTTCACAAGGATCAATAAATACATTGACCAACAAACATGTCAAAGTGCATCAGAACTAGGGAGAGTCCAATGGTTATGATTAACAAGTGGTGAAACTGGAACACCACGCAGTTATGACAAAGATAGAAACCATGTACAAGTAGGAGATCTTTGATAGCCACTAAGTGTTCATACTAAAGATTAATCAGCACAGCAGAATTATCCAGGCTGTTCTCTGCAGCAGGCACCCACCATGAACTCCTCTCCCTCTGGAACACCGGTATCAAACCAGTTCCACGGAGGGCCTAGTGCATGTTGGGTTTGTCTTTCCTTCAATTAGTGCCCAATTTAAACCTAGATTCCCAGGTTAGGGAAGAGTATAACCGATTACTTACCCAATCAGCAGGTACAAAGAAAAAAGAAAAAAACGGCAGACACTAGGCCCTCTGTAGAACCAGTTTGATCAGTAGGGCAAGCTTTGTTAAATTTGTATAGGATCAGTTGGAGCTCCAAATAATACTTCTGATTCATCAACTGTAGCTAAAAAGTTCAGGATAAAATTAGAGCAACAGAATAAACGTAACAGCTGAGAGAAGGGCGTTTCAGAAAAGGTGGTGCGAACTATAAAGTACAAAATAAACTAGGCAGACAATACTGGTAAACTCCCTGTTGGTTGTGCAACTGTCCACCACTGTTACAAACAAAATGAAAGTATGTACGCAATTAAAGTCTTGTGACAACTGAAACTCCGTATTGACAGTCCACTTGCATATCGCATTAATTAGAACAATGTTTTTAAATTATTTAAGGTCAATCGTAATAAAAACGCACAAACGTTTAAGACAAAAAGTAACATACCCATTAATTCCAATCTTCACCATTTTGCCTGATAGTCTAGTCCTGTAGGTTTTTGAAGAAAATGTTGGGTCACAATCAGAAAGTATGAGAATGACACAGAATTAGAAAGCGATGTAGCTGTTAACAATCACGAAGAACTATGGCATTATGACGCATCAACTTTTTCCATTTATTCAGTAGCAAAAATAAAAAACTACGAAAATACAGCAATTAAAAAAGACATGTTGCCAAAAAACAAAGAAAGAACTCAGTTAAAGCTACAATTCCTTAAACATAAAACTAAAAACCGTTGTACAAAGACTTAAACCAGGCCTACCTTTTGTATACACTCCGTCCACTGTGTGCAAGGAAAAGCGGGGACTAGCAAAGGTGTGCTCGCATTTTATCTGCCACTAGTATTCCGCTAACAACATTTTAGATCACGTCAAATGTTTGGTATAATGAAAAAACCTTAAAAGTAAAAGCCCGTATGTATAGATCAAAGTGTAGAGTTTCTGAATTAGGTTAGTGGACTCTTAACAAAGGGCGGTTTTATGATGTTTTAAGCATGTAGAAAGATTGAGTTATGTGAAAAAATTAAAATATATATTTAAAAAAGGTTTCAAAAACAATGGTTATGCGTACATTATACACATCATGCTTGCCTATGTAGATTGCTTTATTAACAGCAAAACTATAGCTCTTGCCGAAACATGTGCTATGGATAAATGTTCACTAGGATGTGTTTAATCCAAATATAGTCTCATATCCTCTGGTATTTGAGGCAGTATAGCCAGCAACACAAAAACAGGGACCCATGTCACCCTCCCATTCAACTCAATGTAGGCCATAATTGCATATGCAGACAAAGAGCAAACAAGCCCAACACAAAAATAAGTTATATTGTTCACCATGTCATTCACTATCACCCTTCATATTAAAACCCTTCACACTAAAACCCTTCACACTATAACCCTTCACACTATAACCCTTCACACTATAACCCTTCACACTATAACCCTTCACACTAAAACCCTTCACACTAAAACCCTTCACACTAAAAGCCTTCCACTAAAACCCTTCACACTATAACCCTTCACACTATAACCCTTCACACTATAACCCTTCACACTATAACCCTTCACACTATAACCCTTCACACTATAACCCTTCACACTATAACCCTTCACACTATAACCCTTCACACTATAACCCTTCACACTAAAACCCTTCCACTAAAACCCTTCACACTATAACCCTTCACACTAAAACCCTTCACACTAAAACCCTTCCACTAAATACTTTCACACTAAATCTTGGATTAAATACATCCTAGTGAACATTTATCCATAGCACATGTTTCAGCATGAGCGCTGGTTTAGTTTTTATAGAGCAATCTGCATATATGCAATTATGGCCAACAGTGAGTTGAATGGGAGAGTGACATGGGACTATGCTTTTGTGTTACTGGCTATACTGCCTAAAGTGCCTGAGATTTTGAGACAATATTTGGATTAAATAAATCCTAGTAAACATTTATCCATAGCACATGATTCGGCATGAGGACTGGTTTAGCTTTTATAGAGCAATCTGCATATGCAATTTTGACCTACAGTGAGTTGAATGGGAGAGTGACATGGGTCCCTGTTTTTGTGTTGCTGGCTATACTGCCTCAAGTGCTTGATGATTTGAGACTATATCTGGATTAAACACATCCTGGTGAACATTTATCATTAGCACATATTTCGGCATGAGGATTTAGTGTACAGTGTATATTATAAAATTGTTATTAAAAACATATTAAAAATGTTTTCCTATCAAACTATTTTAATAGTTCCTTAAACACACAATATAACTTGATTAGATTTGATTACAATTCATTAGCTTTCAAATGAATTTACAACTATAATTTAATGCATTGGAATGAGCGCTATTATTTTGAAGAACAGAATCCGCGTTCGTGTTGCTAGCATGATATAGTGTTGCTGAAAGAACGGAAATGTATCTGCCCATTGAGACTTTAGTCACGCCTCCGAATATGTGCACAGGCCCGTCAGAATGTCAAGGTCGTCGAAGGTTGTCAATCTGCAGGAATAGGCTACATACAGAACACTGAAACTAAACATTCATTTAGACAGCGTTAACAGTCGTGCCTATGTCAAGGTTATTATTTTGGATCCAACAGATGCATCTTGGCGCAAATAAAAAATGAAAATAATCATTAGCATTGATGTTTAATAATTAATAATAATATTAATTATAATTGCAACAGTTGTTTGTTTGGAATGATGAACCCATTTCCCTATTTTAAGGTGCTTTTCTCTGCCAACTTCGGACTCAGTTCCACTGTACTAGGCTATTTGTTTACAGTCAAGTTCATGACTGAGTGGACATACGACATGTGATGCTCCGGTGCTCATTTAATAGCTACGTGAAATTCTCCACATGTACAGTGCAGAGGAGGCACACTATGCTTGGGAAACTACAAAGCATGAGCCTAAACTATTACACATTTATTGCATTTTCTCAGTGAAAGTAATATTTTTTAAGGTCTATCATTATTCTATACAGTGGATGCCGGTGAATCTTAATTGCAGAGGATGGGCTCCTATTAAGGGTTGAAATTGAGGAAATGTAATGGTATCTCACACAGTTTTTTTTGTGTTTAACCACATTCCATTTACTCCAGACATTAATATGATCAGACGCCCCTTAATTTGTGAATCTGGAAATTAATATTATTCATTGGAAGCTGCTGAACCTTAATTGAAGAGGATGTGTCATACTAATGTTGAGTGGTATAAAACGGAAGCCGAGAACGGCCATGGATTTTTTATTTTATGACTTATTAATTCGTTATATCGATATAACAAATATCGTTTTATAGAGATAATGAATTAATTAATAATGTGCTCGTCTTGAATTCAAACTAATGCGCTGGAACGAACGGCTTTCGTAGCGCCACTGGCAGTAGCTGTAGCCTACCGGACTTCGGTAAAGTTAGACAGAAATTGGCAGATTGGCACATTGGCGGTTTGCGGTTCAATAGATCATTAGCGAAACGTTTTCATTACACAATAAGCAACCCTATCTAACCTTAGTAAGGTAGACAACAAGCTACAACACGGTTTTCATCCGAAAGAACATCGAAATATGTGGATAAATGAAATGCAGCAATGTGAGCGTTCTGCCTTCAGCCGAACGTCTAGGCATCGTCTAAAAAGTGCAAAATCGAAAGTCGATACAAACATACATTTCTACGAAAGCCGAGAACGGCCATGGATTTTTATTTTTTTATTTTTTATCAAAGTCAAAGTCATTTATTTATCATATGCATCGAATAACATCACATCATCCTATTCTTTTGGACATGGCTCGACACATCAATGCAGTGGGCTAAAAAGGTTAAAACAATATAAAGAATAAAAAAAAAAAAAAATAATAATAATACACTATGTACTGAGCAGTGATCCGTAATATGTACAACAGCAGAAGTAATAAATGTTAAAAATATGGCATGGAAAATTACAAGGTGCATTTGAATACTGCTACATCAGATGAAGAGTGCATAAAGTGACCAGAGAATAGTAGTGCTCAACAGAAGGTTTGTGCTCAGTAACAATGTTCCATGTTGAGCAGCCGAATGGCCTGCGGAAAGAAACTGTTTTTGAGTCTGGTAGTCCGTGCCTTGATGCTCCGGTAACGTCTACCAGACAGCAGCAGCGAGAAAAGGTCACGGCCTGGATAGCTGTGGTCTTTTAAAATGTTCTGTGTTTTCCTATCGATATAACAAATTAATATGTAGTAAAATAATAAAAAATCCATGGCCGTTCTCGGCTTCCGTATGATGGGCATACCTTAACTAGAAAAAGGTTTACTTTATGAAGACTAAATCATTTGTTTATTTTGGAAAAAATATGGTTAATCTATTTTTGTGTGCTGGAAACATTTAAATCAGTGCTATTATAGAAAACTATATATAATGCCATCATGAGATAGAATTAAGGAGAACAAAAAGATTAATTAAATGATTCAGTGAGTCAAAAGATCAGAATCTTTTACTAAATAAACTAAATGATTCAGTTCAGTATAGTGATTCAGAATGTCCATCACTACAGCAGACCTAGCAGCTAGACTAGTTATTCAAAGCTAGCTTTAGCAACCTACTTGCCCAGTTAATGATGATGAGTCTTCAAGTCTGTGAGTTGATTAAAGTTAATTTGATTTGAGCATGAATGAGTGTGCACATGCGAGCTTGGTAAAATACCTAGGAAGCTAATCATGGAGAGGAAGAAGAAAAAGAAAGCTCATCAACTTCTTTCAAGGGTAAATTGTGCTTATGACAAATTAGCTGTTGTTGAGGTAAATTGTAGATTGGCTTAGTGAACATTGATTATTAACAGATGTCCTCATGAAAATGTATTTAATATAGCCAAAGGTTTTACCATAATTTAAACAATATTTTGCACCATAGAGTACAGTTAAAAAGGCCAGCTGACCTCAGCCCAGTCCAGCCATGTATTCTACAGCCCAGCTCAGATCAGCTGAGTATATTTCAGCCAACTAAAGCCCAGCCAAGTACAGGGCATTAATTTAGGTTCAAAGTAGTTTTGCTGTATAGTTGTCATCGGATTGTGCTACTTTTGCTGCTTCGAAATGACACAACAGTAAAACATTGTAATTAACCCAAATCAAATCAAAACATAATACCCAAATAATACAATAGCCTATGTACTATAGCATAAGAAACAAATAGACGAATAGCTCATAAGTCATCGTTAAAAGACTCACGTTCATATCTTAGTATATACATGTTGTAGGCTAACTAAATAATCAAAGCAATAACATGCCACTGAAAATGTCTGTGTATGGCCCTGCCCTAGACAAAGGTGTATTAAATGTTTCCCGAAAGATTTTGGTTCGGATCATGGATTGACTAATTTGATTCAAAGTAAAACTTCTACCAAATAGGTAGTCTTTTGAGATATCATTATTATTCAATCCAGTGGCCATTTGTTTTACAAACTTTTCTAACAACATTTTAGGGGACCCCCCAAGAGTCCTAAGTCATTTTGAACCCTGACTGAAGGTTTGGAGAAACAGAAACCAAATAGGGACAGAGGGACAACAACAGAACAGTGGAAATAAGGACAAAAGTACGCAGGGCGAGTGCCCATGGCTGCACCTGGAAGAATTTATCAGTAGCCTGGGATTCATTTAGGACAGAACTAGCTGATGTGCGTGTGCGCTGCACGAAACATTAGGACAACTAATTTCAATACAATAGGTTAAATCAGCAGTCATTTACCCAAATGTACCACTCTTTCACATTATGCTCAACAATTAATGATCAATTTATATAATCCCCTTTCAGTTTTGATTGCTTTTTGTTGATGCATCAAATATCATCAGTTAAAAAGTAACTAGTACTCTGAGTAGCTTTTGAGAATAATACTTTGTACTTTTACTTAATTACTTTTTTAACACCAGTAATTGTAATTGTAGTTGAGTAGTATTTCAGTACTTGTACTTGAGTACAGATTTTCACAACTCTTTCCACCACTGGTTTACCTCCATGTCATTTACTGCAGTCCAGATGTTAACATGAGCCCATCCTTCTCAATTAAGGTTCACCAGTCTCCACTGATATTATTGTGACCAGTCTGAATAAGAGACTGTAAGATCTGTATTGGTGATGCATCACTGAATCTTTGGCACCGGTTGATCCTCTTACAGAGCAGCGCTTAGTCGAGGGCATTCAAATGTTGAGATACTAAATCACCAGTAGATTATTGCTGTCTGGAATACATCTGAACTCAGGGCCGTGCACAGACATTTTGGGGGGCATGGGCTCAATTTAAGAAAAGGGCACCTTCCACGCACGTGCAAGTGTCCATTATTCCCATTTCCCAATGTTGCCACAAATCCATTTATAATCACACACTATGTTTCTGAACTTACACCTAGTTCAGTCTCTTCTAACACACTATTCCTTTAAGAAAGCACCAATTTAACAAGTTTTCATTAAAGTAATATAATTCAGTCAGGGTGTGTTCAGTTGATCAGACCAATTTCTTACGAGTAGGCTTATATAGACAAACTGCCTAAAGGTGACACGGGGTCAGATTACTCAGAGGTTAGGGAGTCAGACTTGTAAGAGATTCCCAACCCTGACCAAATGTTGTTGTGTCCCTGAGCAAGGCACTTTACTCTATGTTGCTCAAGGTGGATGTGCAAAGACGTAAACATGACATTCTCAGTCATTTTACTCAGTCCTTTTCAAGTAATCCTGTCCCCTATAAAAAATATATATGTCTAGGCCCCCATCTTAAATATATTGATATTCATTGTCTTCGAATACCAGATAGTTTTTTTTTAAATTGTGTCTCTCTAATTAAATGAATACCTATGCCAAGCTATTTCATCCAAAACTATATTGAACAAAGCTAGAAAAGCAATTTCAAAGTAGTTACTGAGTTACAGTTGATACAAAAACATCAGTCTGAGACAAAATAAAAGCATCTTGCAAAAATCTCACTGATGTTACAGACCAGTTTATGTGGAAATTTGTGAAAATGATGTATTAATCAACATTAGAAATTCTATATTTACAATGTAGGCCCACTGTTACCTGGGGCATATTTATTCACATCACTCATAACACTAATGTAGGACATCATTGAAATTGTTGCATTTTGTGTCTATGTTTGTTTAGTATTAAAAGTAAAAAAGTACATCATGCACCACTAACATGGCAGATTAATATATTATGTAAATTAATAAACCAATGTTTCAAATAACTACAAAAACAGGATAATGAGCCACAAGTGTGGTTTCATAAGTGTTGACCAGTCTTTCCTACTCATTTGCCATACCTCTCTATCCTGGTTCATTCTCCTATTTGTTGACTGCTACAGTACTTTTATTCTGTCCTGCTGCACTACCTGCCTCTGACTGGCTGGCAGCACTTTCTGTAGAGGAGGATAGGCAAAGGCAGTGTTTATTAATGTGCACATTATGACAACTAAACCATAATTTGTAGCATATGGAATAATCTGATTCAAGAAAGGCCATGGGATTGACTGTTGGATAGCTATCTAATCTGTGTAATTTGCATTTATTTAGTCATTCACCACAAAACATATGTATTGAATTGTATATACCAATGTTAAGAGGAAGATCAGCTTTAAAACGATGTGTATCAACTCTTAATATTGAGCTCAGTAGAGCCAGTTAATGAATATAGCGATCCAGATCAGCTGAGAAAAGGCCACCGTTCGTTGATCATTCTCAGCGCGATGTACAGTACACAGCATACATCTGCGTGTAGCAAACTAATTTCTCCTGTTCAACATTTTACAAAAGTCAAACTTAAATGCAGATACGGAGTTTTTGACCAGCGAATGTGTGCAAATGTGCATTTTGTCCGTCATTAAAACGGCGCCAGTGTAACACCTGCGGCATCACATTACATTTTCATCAACAGGTTACAAATACAAACTAGTTTGTTGTAGCTATATGGGTACACACGTTTTCCTGTTGTAAAATACATTTGGCCAAAATCTCATTTTATAAAAGATGAAATGCTATTGTATGCAGAGGCTATTTAAAGGCTATGTATTGGCCATAGGAAATGCTAGACCTCTCTCTCAGCTCAGGTCCAACATGTCTCAGTCAGACATCAAATAAATAAAATGTTGCTTTGATAGACATAGTGTTTAGAATTTATTCAAACAAACAACAGGATCTTTATTACCCTTGCAAAACTTCGTTCAGCTCCTGTCTGCTGTGCGCGGCTGATGCGAACTTCAGTGCATTTAGTTACGAGGGGGCGGAGTTATCAGGTTTACTGACAGTTTGAGGATCGAACAAGATTTACACAAGCTCTTTTTAAGAACTCTCATTATTGGCTAAATATTTGCAAAACAGACAGACGTAAAGGGTGACCAATAGCATTGATTTATTGAAGATGAAAAAAACACCACCACTAAAAAGGGCACTTTTGAGTGTAAGGGCAAAAAGGGCATGTGCTTTGCACAGGTTGAGCTCTACCTGTGCACGTGCCTGTCTGAACTATATAGCTTCTCAGTTGCATTTTCCCATTAAGCTTCGAGTCTTTCCCAGTAGCCTTCTGTATATAGGCTTTAGCACCACTGGTTGGAACCACTGGTCTACAGTGTCTGCTAAGCACAGTTTGACTGTGATTTAAATATCATATTGCTCTTAAAGTCTACACATTTACCACAGGCCAAATTTTGCATTTATTAAGTGACAATCTGATTCATAGTGTATATTTTGTAGTTTTTACGTTTTTGTTCCCCCAGTTTGGCACGTTCAATTTCCCTTAACCCTGCCTCATCCACAGCTCTGCTACTCTTCAACAGGTAGGGGACGATGAAGGGCTCTCACACGGTTCATCCAATCATCACATTTTTTATCACACTGCTCGTCCATTATATAAGACTTTAATCAGCACACACGGCTGGAAAACACTAACCAACTATATTTCCACGGTTCATCTCCCAGGTCCCATTCCGCACATAAGAAGTTGCTGGAGAGCGACGCATCAAGGTACATGGTCCAAACGGAGGCCATATTATTTGGTATATGTATTAACAGTGGTCTGCATTCTGATTGGTAGATAGATATGGTATATGAGACCATATACTACAGGTAAGACATGAAATCCCCTTTTGATTCTCTAATTGTGTTGGTAAGCGTATAAGAGCTATAAGGTTAATCTCTGGGTGTTTTGATATAATGCCAAAATATTGTACTAAGTTGTGTCCACTCACTCCATGATGAGCATGCATAAGAACAGCTTTTTTATAAAAACAATGGCACATACTTACATTAGTTTGAGAAGGGGTACATCATTTAGGGAAAGCTGATTTCCTCAGTAACACGAAAGGTCCAACCAATCTTGCATGACTTTTGCTAGTAAAAAGCCCAGCTTTCAGCAAATAAGCATTCAATATTCAACTCCTGGGTTTTTTTGTCCCTTATTGTACGAGGAAAGGTTTTAAACGATGCTATTATTTGTTTGTACCTTCGCAATGAATTCAGTGATACAAATAGCAGATGATAATAGTACTATGGCTTTTTTACTTTATTACAACAACAGAAAATACCAAAAACAATCATTTCAATTACAAGTCAGAATACAAATCAAACGGCAAAAAATACATTTTCTTCAAACAAAAGTAAATTATATTCTTGAGGCACATTCAGATCAAGCCAAGTATGACTGAGCATGACACTGTTGAGTGCGTTGTCACCATCTATGATTTTTTATTTGTTTGGTCCAACTCTGTCTTTTGTGCAAACATGACATTCAGGTGAATTAATGCTCTCTGAGTGAATGTGAAAAAAATCTGTGCGTCACCTATCATGTCCAGACCTACACTTTCTTAAAGTTTATATTTTAGTCTTTAGTCGATCATTAATTTACATCAATATTTATTCTAAGCCGCCAGATATTTTTCCTGAGGAAATTAGCATTAATAGACAAATGATTTGTTGTTGAAATGGATATCAGATTTTTGCGTAGTATGCTAGGATTGAAAACAATAAAAACGGATCCAGTACAAGTCATTGCACTTACATGCAGACTGATCTTTTGCTCAATCGTTCAAACACCTAACTGCCATTGCAGCAACACATTTGATGTGCGCTTGTTCTGGCACCAGCCGAGTTAGCCACTTTAAAGTGTGGAGAGTTTGGAAAAAATTCTACTATGCACAGTCTTGTACAACTGAACTCAGAATGTTAGATAGCCGCTGCGGTAAATCTAATATTTTCTCCAAATATCAATGTTCTACCATGCAAAGCATTTCACTGTTTTAACAGAAATTTTACATGATGCACTATCCAAAATATGCACTTTATTGTGGACATTTAATCATACTGACTGCACATCTAACATGAGCAGTGGAAAGCCATGTAGAGCCAATGTATAAAATAAGGTTGTAAGGCCTTTTACTCTGTAAAAAGTATTGATACAACCATCAAAGTTAAAAAACAACAAGAGTCCTGATTGATAACTCCCTGCAGCAAACATCCCTACCCCTTTCTTTCTGTTTTAGAGTTAGGTATACAGAATGGTAGACCAGCAGTTACTTAATACTGGGGGCTGTGTTCATTAGATACCAAACAAGAGTTAGGTATACAGAATGGTAGGCCAGCAGTTACTTAATACTGGGGGCTGTGTTCATTAGATACCAAACAGGAGTTAGGTATACAGAATGGTAGGCCAGCAGTTACTTAATACTGGGGGCTGTGTTCATTAGATACCAAACAAGAGTTAGGTATACAGAATGGTAGGCCAGCAGTTACTTAATACTGGGGGCTGTGTTCATTAGATACCAAACAAGAGTTAGGTATACAGAATGGTAGGCCAGCAGTTACTTAATACTGGAGGCTATGTTTATTAGATACCAAACAGGAAAAAACTGACTGACACCATGAAGGGCTTAAGGGATCTGTCCAATAGGAAACTCACATTTAGTTTTTTTGTGTATCAAAACAATGAGTGTTGTGTCCTTCTGAACATAACCCTGTATAGAGGCTCTAGGTTAGTGTCTGTGTAAGGTTTGTTTCAATTCCAACACTGTTAAGCCTCCCTGTTCTACGTCCTCCCATATAGGATTACGATTGCTTCTGGATTCATTTTTTCTTCCTCTCCTGAGTACATCGTGGACAGTACCTGAGAGAGACAAAGATGGAGAAGGAGAGCGATTAAAGAGAGCAGGTTAAATTAGTCTGCCCCATGTTAGAAAAATAAATTAAAAAATTGGATTTTGAGCTCTCCTTTAACTCACCATTTCCCTCTGGGTTTTGTTGTCAGTCCCACGCAGGCAAAGTGAAACCATTCAATAGAGCACTGCAATGACACAAACACACAGACAATAAACAATGATACCAACGCAATACATGCTTCATATTCTTCAGACCAACGCACCACACACTAAGCTTACTGTTCATGCAGTAGCAGATACAGGATAACAACTGTATACTGCTGTGCTGCCCTCTAGTGGAGTTCTCATTAGAACAACAATGATTAGGTTCTATTAAACCTGCACCATGTAACAGTTGAAAACTACAAAGAATACAAAAACTGTTTTTTAGGACTAATAAACGTTGGAAAATAGCATATTTGATCCAGGGGTTGAAAGTATTAACTTAAAGAATATGAAATATACAAAAAACTTGAATAGCAAAAACAATTTTACTTCCTGTTTTAATGGCAGTAGCAAGTTTATAACACCAAATACACAAGTGCTGTATCCTGGCATTGTTGGATGCATTGTTCTAATTATTAGTCCTCATAGGCTTATTGTATTGTGCTAAACATGTTTGATACGATTTAATTAACATTTTTGTGTGTCTTTGAGAAGATGGGAAGGTAGTCAATTTGATCAGTCAATTATTCAAGAAAACTATTCTGAACTGATATTAAATTGCTACAATTATGTCCAAAACAAATCTACTTAAAATAGGAGACTCTTAGATTGTAGCGTAAACTTACTATAGTCTTTCCAACCAAACTCCATACCTTGCTGAAGCTTTGACCTAGTGGAGGATCAGGGAGGTTGACGGCCACTCAGGAGTCACTCACTCATCTACACTAGCCTTAAAATGAGCCAGACTTATTTATTTTTTACTTTACATTGCTAGAAATTGCACTTGTAGACCTCAGGCCTATTAAATGCAAGTAAAACCAAGTATATTGTTTCCCTAGATGAAAAGGTATATGTTTTGAAGGTCTTAACATTACTAATCTTGATGGCTCTATTTAATAACTGGTCCCTACCTATAAACATCTGGGAATTTGGTTAGACGATAATCTCTCTTTGAATACTGAGCTGGTAAGTAAACTAAAATGTAGAATTGGTTTTTTTACAGAAATAAATCATGTCTTTCTTAACAGCATTAAAAGGAAATTGTACAGGCCACTTTTATGTCAGTCCTTGACTACGGTGATGTACTGTACAGTAGTGCTCATAAGTCTGCATACCCTGGCAGAAATTATAAAATTTCAGCATTGATTTTGACAATGACTGTTCATGCAAAAAATCTGACATGTAAGGATTGTGATCATATAACCTATAAAGCCATTAATTATCACACAGTTGTTTTGCTCCTTTGTAAACCATACTGATAACAGAATTCACCCAAATGGCCTTGATCAAAAGTTTACATACCCTTGAATGTTTGGCCTTGTTACAGACACACAAGGTCACACACAGGTTAAAATGGCAATTAAAGGTTACTTTCCCACACCTGTGGCATTTTAAATTGCAATTAGTGTCTGTGTAGATGAAGTTGATGAGTTTGATAGCTCTCAAGTGGATGCACTGAAATACAGGCAGTTCTGGAAAAGGACAGTGTGGTTGTTTCAAGTAGCACATTACGACAATACTTGAACAAAAATGAGCTGCATAGTTGATATGCCAGAAAGAAGACTTTACTGCGACCAGTGTCACAAAAAAGCCAGGTTACAATATGCTCGACAACATCTTGACACATCTCACAGCTTCTGGCACACTAATTTGGAATGACGAGATTCAAATAAAGCTTTATGGTCACAATCATAAGTGTTATGTTTGGAGAGGGGTCAACAAGGCCTATAGCAAAAAGAATACCATCCCCACTGTGAAGCATGGTGGTGGCTCACTGATGTTTAGAGGGGTTGTGAGCTCTAAAAACATGGGGAACTTTGTGAAAATTGATGGAGAGAGGAATGCAGCATGTTATCGGACAAAACTGAATGACAATTTGACGTCCTCTGCATGAAAGCTGCGGATGGGATGCACTTGGACGTTCCCACACAACAATGACCCTAAGCACAAGACCAAGTTGACCCTCAAGTGGTGACAGCAGAAAAAGGTTCTGGAGTGGCAATCACTGTCTCCTGACCTTAATACTTTTGAGCCACTCTTATGGGGAGATCTCAAACGTGCGGTTCATACAAGATGACCAAAGAATTTGCATGACCTGGAGGCATTATGCCAAGATGAATGGGCAGCTATACCATGTGCAAGAATTTGGGGCCTCATAGACAACTATCCCAAACAATCTGTTCTGCCAGGGTATGCAAACTTACAAAAATTGTAATAAAAGAGAACAGAGCCCAACTATGGACCTAGCGCCTATGCACCACCAGATAACCACTGACAGAAGATAGTCGACTCACGTCTGTATTGTCACAACCGATCATCTCTCCATAGGACACTTGGTGACACAGACAGTAGGTTGGCTCATTTGGGTCCACAGGCATGTCCAGCACGTCCGAGGGGTGAACGTTCCCAAAGTTCACTGTGGGGGCTGGGAACTCTGGCCTGGGGAGGAAGGAGAGAACAATAGATTTGAATCCTAAACATCCGCTCGGAGGCTGTTTCAACGTATCAATTAGAAAATATCAAAACAGAAAATTAAGGATATGTTCATGGTTACTGGAAATGAACTATAGAGCTCATATTTGCATTAGGTGTTGACTTGTGAAACAAAATTTAACTGTACACACGCTTGTGTGAGTTTGGCTTTCTTCTGTCCACTCTTGGGGCTGCAGTCATCATCTGACTTGACCTTTAACTTCATTCGAGCAACTTTCTTCTCTTTTGGCCCCCTTAGATCACCTGAAAGCAGAATAGGATTTTGACACATGAGTTTAAAGGCCTCATGGTTGTTCAAAAGGACCAGCATATAGTAATATGTCAATGTTTCTAGGACAATAATAGGTTTCATCCATGCTTCGCTAGAGGGAGCGCTGGATTTTAATGTTAAAATTCACAGGCTTGGAAAGGTTATTTCCACACAGTAGAGGGGGCAACATTTTAAAAAGACTGGCGCAAAGAGAGATGTACTGGATTGACTTTATGAACACAATGACTCCAAATGGGCTTAACGAAGAATTCACACTAAAATGTTTTCTGTAATTTGGTCCAGTCGAAAAATGTGATATATAGATTGACAAATGTA
>JACXGM010005425.1:0-35164 GCA_016801145.1 Umbra pygmaea | reverse complement strand
GGTGGGGATAATATTGACCCTTAAAAAAGGGGTGGGGACATGTGCGTTATGTGCGTTAATGTGATCGCCCCCCCTCAGTATTTCAGATGCCCCCTCATCAGCTCTCGGCTGGTGCCCGCTCTGGGGGGCCGGCAGGGGGGCCGAGCCTTGACCAGTGGTGGCCGTGGCCCCCCCTGGCCACCACGTGGCTCCGCCCCTGTGCTCCCGCACCAGAATCCAACACTGCTAAATTGCAGTGAGCCCTGGTGTCGTGTACATCATTCTTAGGTGAGGAAAAATCCTAAATAGGAGTATTGCTGTATCATGCAAATGAAGCCACATTGTCAGCTTTAATGATTTATGTTTAAACTGCACTGCTCATGAGAAAATATTTCTTTTCTGAAGGACCCAAAAGAAAGAGAAAGTATAGATGTAAAAGAGAAAGAAAACAGAGACAGAAAATAACAAATGCAAAAGCACTAGGCTGTGCTGATTGCCTGTTAATTATACCATGGCATTGTTGAATACTTGTTTCTCTCTTAGTTAGATATATGGGATAGTTGGATATTTATTGGGCATATTGCCTTATATGGGACACTTAATCTTGGCACAATGTCCAATACTGCAAATTCAGACTACTTGCTACAAAGTAATAAAATTATATCAATAGATTTGTTGTATTTGTTTTACTTGTTTGCAAGTGAAGAATTTTAGAGTCACCAATGTACAGAGGTTTTGGTTAGTTAATTTTTGGTAAGCAGCAATATTTGTCGGATAGTAATTAAGGAACGTTATTACCAAAAAAGTACCAAGAAAAACTGTAAACTCAGGTCCACTATGAAAAACTTTGTTAAATAGCATTGATTTGTTTTTGCAGACATATTTTGGAACATCATGCCATAACACATTGGGTAATGAATCTGGATTTCTATGTTCTAATTCTGATCTATGTTGTATTCATGGCGCAAGTGGGGGTATGCTGTCAAACCAACCAACATTTTGATAGTTTGACCAGGTGTTATTATTGAATTGTCTGCTAGCAACATACCTACAGTATTGTTTCGATTTGCAATGCAATCTTTTTGGTTGTAATGACCCGCGTTCTGTTCTTAACTTTAGAACTTTCCAAGAAGCATTTAAGGACTTTACGGACTTTAATTTAAAAGTTTTTCATTTACTTTTCTAACTAAGAACAACATTTTACTTTATCTTATTTTTTTCAATTTACTTGGATACAAAAATAACTGCTTTGCATCTGTACACAGATTATCTGTAGCAGGGTACCACTGAAGCGAGTTGCACAATGTTATACTTATATATCTTCATATATACTACCCTGCTCTCACAGCGGCAGGGAATAGCTGATAGCTACAAATGATATTTATACATGTAGAATGATACTTGCAGGTTACCACCAAAGCGAGGCACAATGGGTAAACTTATATAGCTCACGTGCTCTTTACAGCGGCACAGACACTGACAGCTACAAACACAAGTATAGAGCGTATGCATTAACTTCCAAACTTAAGCGACTCACTTTTCACAACCAACATACAGTATACGAAGTAGCTCCCGGACAGCCTTCCAAACAGCTTAACAATATTAAATATCACAATGACCGACACCTCTCCTCAGTTTGGCGCAGCTTATATATGACAAACTGACTAACTAAATGAACACGGCTGAATGTCGTTAACAATCAGATCTACAAGATACCAGTCTAACCTAACCTGAACCCTACTTAGCAAGGCCAAACTGAAGAGAGGTGTCAGCACAGAGTTAAAGGCACATACAAAAGGAATTAAAGGGACATTACCAAAACTAAACATAAAACTATAACCATGATCTCATTTAGGTGTCAACGCGTGCCATCTACTGGGCAGGTGTGATACCAGTAAACCAGTGGCCTCAGACTTTGACTAACCTGGTAAAAATACAATGTGACAGTTACTGACCAGGACAAGAAAAAACGCCTGATCAAATTATTACTTTATTAATAGGTTAATAGACAAGGTTCACCATGAATGTAAAGTTGTCTGACTACAATTTTCTCCATTGGAATTGCAGGGAAGGGGTCGCCATCATAGACATTTCGCTGCTGTGCCATGTGGCAGGAATCACTCAAACGAGGGCTTGCATTTTTCTCATCATAAACTAGGCACGTGTTCAGTCTCAAATTTGCTAGCTCACTCAAGATCCAACGGCTTAAGTCTGCGCTCAATGATACACTTTATGAACTCAAATTCCAGTTTTCAGAATGAGTTAATAGTTCAGGCCCCCGAAATGACCCCACACCAACATATTTATGCGCATATATTGTTCATGTACAATTGTTCATGTACAGTATAACATTTAACACTTGTGCTGCAGAGCAGGCTTGGGGAAGAGTTTGTTTTCTCTGGTATCTGTCAATCATCATTGTCACGTCTGCAGCTTGTCCAGAATGCAGCTGCTAGAGTTTTAACTGGCACTAAAAAGAGGGATCATATCACCCCGATACTGGCCTCTCTTCATTGGTTACCTGTCAAATACAGACTTGATTTCAGATCTTCTCGGTTTGTATCATGCCCCCAGGACCCTCAGATCGTCAAACAAAACCCTTTTAGCTATCCCAGTCTCGGATGAAAACTAGGGGTGATCGTGCTTTTTCAGTTGTGGCCCCGAGACTGTGGAATACGCTACCGATTAGGGTCAGGTCCTCTCCTAACACAGAGACATTTAAATGTTGTCTTAAAACCTATTTTTATTCTCTGGCATTTGAGTCAGCATAAGGAGATTTGTATCTTACTTCTTTTAATTTGTCCTGTCTGATTTTGTTGTGTTATATGTGTGTACTCTTACCTGTGTACAGCACTTTGTTCAACAACTGTTGTTTTTAAATGTGCTTTATAAATAAAATGACTTGACTTGACTTCATTCAAAATGTATTGAAATTTATTGAAAAGATTTCTGGTACAGGATATACTATCCTCTATTCCAGACTCTAAAAAACACAACAAATATATAGTACATATAAATTCACATTTTAACATTTTATAAAAAACACATTAATTTCATAATTGAAGTTTTTCTAACAATCATAATTAAATTACATAAAATGAATTACATTAGTTACTGACAAGCTTTATAATTTTACATAACACCTTTTGACAGGCAAAATGCATCCAACCTGTTCTTAAATGAATTAATAGAAGGGGAACACACCACTTCTTCAGGAAGTTCATTCCACGATTTTACCGCACGGAGTGTAAAAAAGTTATTTCTCTTTTCAGACAGACATGTTCTAGGGTAGAGTTTTAAAGAATTCCCTCGTGTCTCATATGTATTGTTCCAAAACGGAAGATTTTCAAACTGAAAACTGAAAATTCAAGATGGCCTATTCACAGTGGGGTCCGCGTGGTGTAGATGCCGACTGTCGCCGCATTGCAGGACATTCGGCATCATGACAGTCAGTGGTTTGAGCCTGACTATGGGTTTTCTATTGATCATGCAAGAATGGGCTGCTATCAGTCAGGATGTTGCCCAGAAGTTAACTGACAGCTTGCCAGGGCGGATTGCAGAGGTCTTAAAAAAGAAGGGTCAACACTACAGATATTACAAAAATATATAAACTTTATACAATTGTCAATAAAAGCCTTTGACACTTAAAGATTGCTTGTAATTATACTTCAGTATATCATAGTAACTAACTACTGACAAACAGATCTAGGAACACTGAAGCAGCAAACTTTGTGGAGACCAATGCATGTGCCATTCTCAAAACCTTTGACCAAGACTGTACTTATTTGAAGGCCTCCCTCATCAATCAGCTCTCTCACTCAGGGAACGCAGGGTAGAGCTAGCACCAGTGTTCCATTAATAGTCTATATGGGTCTGTGCAGATTAATGCATTTTTTGGGTCTGTGCAGATTAATACATCTTTTGCATGTTTGTGTGCTGCTGCGCTATTTGTGTGTAACCAGCATAGTGTGCATGCGATGTGCATAAGCCTAGGTGCATTTGACTAATTTGCTGTTAAAATAACAATGACATGCTGCGCTATTGACTTTAGATCTGGTATTTGTTGGTCAATCACTTTCCGATGCCTAAAGATAAAAATACACCTAGAATTATCCTGAACACACCTCCCTGTAAGACCAACATGCTCATGGGCGCAAAGATGGGCGCAGGTGCATTTGCTATTCATACGACACGGGCGCTGGATGGGAAATTGACAACTGCGTCAGTCTTAAACTAGCTAAGACACTTGCGTTCTGGCTTTGCTCTGTGTTGCGCCGGGTGTAAGATAAGGCCCATAGTATTGACAGAGCAAAGTGTGAATTTAGAAAAAGAAGTCTGCATTTAGTTTTTACGAACTTGAAACAGTTGAACACGCTCTCAGCAGTCTTAAAGCAGGAAGTAGGGCACGAGTCACCTCGTCAGCAGAGAGGTAAGAAAATATATGTTTTAAACCATACAACTGTTTTTTATGTATATTTTATGTACCAAAAGCAGTTGGGCTTCACAATGTTGGGATTTACTTTGTGAAAGAACTTACGCTAGCTCTACCCTGAGTGAGAGAGTTGACTGATAAGCCAGACCGTCAATTAAGTACTTCAAATGATTTAGGAACATAAAACATAAATAATTATAGAATATATGATAAGTGCAGAGAAGTCACATGGCAAACTCAACAGTCTTACTATTCCTCATACAATAAAATATATTACAGTGAGTTTCCTGAATTGTTTCACAAACATTTTTCTTACCATAACATCACGTCCTTGCGCTTTGGGTCCCTCTTGGTTCGTCTCTGCGTTGTCTGATCTGCCATGTTGAATGCGGATGCACAAGCTGTCCGTAATCCACAGTGCAAAGTTTCAAGCCCTGGCTCAGCTAGTGTCTCAACCATTCCTCTCTGTTGCCCCCTACATGCCTGGTTCCCTAGCCTATGCTTCCTACTGTCATTAAAAATATAAAAGACCCTAAACATTTTTACTAGGTGTAAAAAAAGTACTCAACATTTTACATGTACATCATTTCCAAAGTAAGGTACCAATGTTAGTATTTATTCTGTCTTTATAATGTGTAAAGATTTTCAAGTGATAACATATGCCTATATGTTAAGAAAAACAACATAGAAAAAAAGAAGGACTGACAGAAAGTGAGCAAACATGCTTTGTCTCAAAGACGGAATAATCTCACTGGGTGTGAAAAAGGCCAAGAGCCATTATGTGATAAGTGATAATTAAAGGCATACGCTTACATGTTCATACTTTGTGGTAAAAGGACTCAGAGACATCAGAGAAACAGGTTGAAAAACCAATGTCAACATAAGAAACCTTAATCCTAACTCACAAAACAAAGTCAGCCAACGAATTAAAAGTATGTACGCCATTGACAGCATATCCAGTAGGTGTTTTCATTTTTGCCTTAAAACGGCATTGTGTCTCCCTCCGTTAGCAGCTCTGCTCAGCTATATTTAGGTCTGTTCTAGCGACATGAATAAACATCAGTGTGACTTCTGTGACTGGATGCTGACAGGGACGTCCTTAGTCACTCAGGTAAGGTGAGCCAGTTGACATAGACGGCACAGCATAGACACCTCAACTCTACTTGTCACCCTCTGAATTCGCCTCAAAGAGGCATGTTTTTATGCAAAACCAAACTAAACATCTTTTTAAAATGTCCATCACATCTAGAAAAGAAGGTGTTGTACGCTTGAGGGAGAAAGTGTTTTTGTAAGCCCGCCATCAAACGGGGCTCACAAGGAGTGCAAGCTGTTTACGGTGTTTTTCATTTGGAAAAAAGACTAAAGCAGAGGAAAAACATAAGCAAAGACTTAAATTACTTTGACGACAACAGTAGCGCTACAAAATACTAATGTAAAAATAAAAATAGCACACAACTCCGTGACACTTATCCATTCAACTGCATTCAGAGAAAGTGAGAAAATATCAAGGGGCACATGTGCGAGCAACCAGCTCATAGGACTTTTACTTACTGAAAAGTGTTCTCCTGGCAGATCTGCCTTGGAGGCAGACATTACTTGATTGGTTGATTAAAAACAAAGGGTGGACCTCACAGTAAGTTTAATATTGATTGATAATTACAATTTATATACGTATTAGGTTAAGGTTAGGTATATGGTTACGTATGATTAAAAACAAATTAAACATGCTCATGTGCACATTTCCGATGGCATGTGAGGTCCGCCCTCAGTTTTGAATCAACCAATCAAATGATTTTTTTTTTCTGCCCGGAGAACACTATTCAATACCTAAAATTCCTATGAGTCAAGAGCTAGGTATATACCAAAGTGAGTACACCCCTAACATTTTTGTAAATATTTGATTATAACTTTTCATCTGACAAACGTGAAGAAATGACACTTTGCCACAATGTAAAGAAGTGAGTGTACAGCTTGTATAACATTGTAAATTTGCTTTCCCTTCAAAATAACTCAACACACTGCCAGTCTAAACTGCTGGCAACAAAAATGAGTACACACCTACAGTAAGTGATAATGACCAAATTGGGCCCAAAGTGTCAATATTTTGTGTGGCCATCATTATTTTCCAGCACTGTCTTAACCATCTTGGGCATGGAGTTCACCAGAGCTTCACAGGTTGCCACTGGAGTCCTCTTCCACTACTCCATGATGACATCAAAGAGCTGGTGGATGTTAAGAGACCTTGCGCTCCTCCACCTTCTGTTTGAGGATGCCCCACAGATGCTCAATAGGGTTTAGGTCTAGAGACATGCTTGGCCAGTCCATCACCTTTACCCTCATCTCCTTTAGCAAAGCAGTGGTAGTCTTGGAGGTGTGTTTGGGGTCATTATCATGTTGGAATACTACCCTGCTGCCCAGTCTCCGAAGAGAGCGAATCATGCTCTGCTTCAGTATGTCACTGTAAGTGTTGGCATTCATGGTACTTCAATGAACTGTTGCTCCCCAGTGTTGGCAGCACTCATGCAGGCCCAGACCATGACACTGCCACCACCATGCTTGACTGTAGGCAATACACACGTGCCTTTGTACTCCTCAACGGGTTGCCGCCACACACGCTTGACAACCATCTGAACCAAATAAGTTTATCTTGGTCTCATCAGACCACAGGACATGGTTCCAGTAATCCATGTCCTTAGTCAGCTTGTCTACAACAAACTGTTTGCAGGCTTTCTTGTGCATCATCTTGAGAAGAGGCTTCCTTCTGGCATGACAGCCATGCAGACCAATTTGATGCCTGACAGGCTGACCCCCAAGCCCTTCAACCTCTGCAGCAATGCTGGAAGTACTCATACCTCTATTTCCCAAAGACAACCTTGGGATATGATGCTGAGCACGTGCACTCAACTTCTTTGGTTGACCATGGCAAGGTCTGTTCTGAGTGGAACGTGTCCTGTTAAACTGCTGTATGGTCTTACTGTAGCTCAGTTTTAGGGTCTTGATAATATTCTTATAGCCTAGGCCATCTTCATTGATATTTAAATGAATTAATTTATAATGGGACCATGTAACATTTTTAACATAAATGTTTCCATTTCATGCATTGTAGCGGATTTAGCCAAAGGCAAATTTTCATCCATAGTCCCCAGGCAGGTCAAGTAACATGAAATCACACAGACAATACGTGTTCACATACAATAAAACATACATACACACACATACATTACTATCAGGGCCAAATAAATAAATAAATTAAACTGCAACACTCTCAATGTTTGGAGAGTTGGTTCGATAAAATAAAATGTATAACCTGAATTTAAAATGACCAAGACCTTAACACCCTTTTATATGCTCTGGTAGGGCATCCCACTGATTAATAGCTTTCACTGTGAAAGACGATAGTCCAAATGCAGAACGACGAAAGGGAACCAGGCAATTACTCATGGATGATAATTTGGTAGATTGCTGAGTTTTCAGAGCGATACTGAACAAAGTCACATAATACAGAAGAAGCCAAACTTTTATAAACCATACACAAACTTGAAAAAAATTCAAAGACTGTCAAAGTTCATAACATTGTTTTTCTATGATCCTACAATGATAAAAATGTTTTGGAATTTTATCAATTTCTTTTAATGTCTGTTTATATAGGGATTTTAAGGATTTTATTGCTTTCACCAGCTTGACCCCAGCATGTCAGACAATAAGACATGTGAGAAAGGATTGTAGTACGCATAAAAGTCTTAGCTACATTAACACAGAGAAATTGTCTAATTTGTCTAAGATTAAAAAGTTATATTTAATATTCCTCACAATTTTCTTTACATAATTTTTTTAACTTTTGAGTCTAATATTATAAAAAGATAATTGAACTCATTAGCTCTTCCTATCTTTTCACAATTTATAAACATATCAACATCAGGAGATTTAACAATTGTTTTTAAGAAAAAAAATGTTTTACTAATGTTCAGAGACATGATTGTTACAGCCACTGTGTAATCCTTTCTTTAGCAGCTTTTAAATTCTCAGCTACTAACTCTGCTGTTCTCACATATGTAAAAATAACAGTAACATCAGCATACATTTGCACTTGTATCCCTTCACACAGTTGTGGGAGACCATTAAAATACAGACTAAATAATAAGGGACCTCACACTGATCCTTGGGGTACACCCATTGTATAATGTAAATTGCAGGACTTAACCCCTTAAATTTTTACACATTGATCTATTTTTACCGTAATAAATATATAGATACCCATGCTAAAGCATCAGACAAAAACTGAAATATAGAAACGAGAACTGCATGATTAACTGTATCAAAAGCTTAATGTAAATCTAAAAATATAGTACCAACAACTCCTCCTTTGTCAACTTTAGATTTGATTTGCTCTAATAAATGTAGAGTAACTGTTTCAGTAGAACGATTTTCTCTGAAACCAAACTGCATACAATGTAAGCCAGACTTAACTGTGTTAAGATGGGATGTCAGTCGTTCAAAAACAATCTTCTCTGCATCTTTTGTGAAAACTGGCAGTATTCTTATGGGTCTGTAATTACCAGCTTCATAATCACTTCCAGATTTAAAAATAGGAGTGACAATAGCTTGTCTCCTCGCAGCAGGAAAAACACTACATTCAAATGACAAGTTAATTGAGTGATGACAGGGGTTAAAATATCTTTGTGAGTTTTTACAAATATAGTATCCAATTGATATATGTAGAGCAACAATTCTCAGTGGGTTCTTTGCCATGAGGTGCCATGCTGAACTTCCAGTGACCAGTATAAGGGAGTGTGAGTGCGATAACACCAAATTTAACAAACCTGCTACCCATTCACACCTGAGACCTTGTAACACTAACGAGTCACATGACACCGGGGAGGGAAAATGGCTAATTGGGCCCAATTTGGACATTTTTACTTAGGGGTGTACACACTTTTGTTGCCAGCAGTTTAGACCTTAACCCTATAAGATGAGCTGACACTCTAGAGCGTCAAAAGCATCTATTTAATGTGGTTTCTTGACGCTTTATAATCACAATTCTGAATAGATACAGAACATAATCGCTAAAAATACTCCCTACTATTAACACTGAAAATGGACATTACAGATAATATTAGACAATGTTTGGTTGTATGTATCCTTCTGTAAGCCTTCCCTCAACAATTAGTGTTTATCTCCAGTTCAAAGCATTACTGTGTAGTTGAATATAACCATTCATCTGAATAAAGCATGCATTTCACTTTGCTGCATCTAATTTATTTTGCAATCCAAATCGATTCAAGGACAAAGTCTGTAGCCAAAACTTTAGTAAATGTAAACATAGAATCATAGCAAATGAGCAATGACTGGTTTATGTGCTCAAATTAAACATTGAAATATGTAAGTCGTATTAACCCCATGTGGTAGCCATCAACAAAAGTATATTTCCTCCTAGTGGTAATGACAGCACACTCTGGCAATCACACTGTCCTAAGATGCTTTCATCTTCACTGAGCCCACTCCAGACACATTGTCTACAAAGATCAAAACAAATCAGTCTAGCACCATAGTAACACATTCATTTTACGCATCTCGTCACATGTACTGTGTCTTCCTGAAGCCATCATTGCATTTGACAGTTGTAATAAGGTTGGGGTGGTTTATAGGCTGGATTGTATAGGTCAACATAAAGTGGCAATTCTGTCAATCCAGCATCAGGGCTCCCTAACCTTGTTACTGGAGAGCTTCATTCCAAACCTAGATTAAACTTACCTCATTCGGTTAATCAACCAGACAATTAGCGTCAATTGCGCTAGATTAAATGAAGAGGGTGAGGATACAGAACAGTATCTGTCCATAAACAGGTTTGGATGGAATGCAGCCTACGCAATTGTGCATTGTGAAAATGATGTGTGTACAGTAGTATGATAACAAGAGGCACTGCCTTCTCTCCATCTTGACCTAAGATTCACTGGCTGCCTCACAAACAGTCAGCCAAGCATGAAACTGTAATTCTGAAAGGTTGGCTCACGGACTCGAGAAGGACATCGCTCAAACTGTCAACGTTCAGAGCAATATTCAGTCATATCTTTTGTGTAGTCTGTAGACTGTATTGTTTTAATATTTAAACTTATTTAGTCCTGCTGGTCACCAGACACTATAGATTAGATGAAGATGTATTATTTGTCTGTTTCAGTTAGTGTGCCAAAATACCACTAACAAAACTTCTTGTACATTCATATGAAAAACTGTGCTTAAAGAGTAAGTTTAGTAATTCATTTAACATCAGAAAAGTATTAAACAGAACAATTCTGAGAAGCAAGCCACGCGCCCTGTGCACTAAATGGGCATGAGACTTCTAGCACTCCAATCTGTATGTAGCTTTAAGTATACATATTCTTACTGTATGAATACAGCAATAATATAATAATCCAAATAATAAAAATAAGAACCTGATAATGAATGAACCTGATAATGAATTAATTCTGCTTTATACATGCAACTGGTTTTACATTAAAATATACATGCATGTTGATATTGGCCACGTTTTAAATCATTCAGACCCTAAATTAGTTTAATATACAATACTGTAGATCTGAAACCAAGTGAATGGCTGTTTTACAGCTTGGTAATAAAGATTACAATATAATAACATCTCTGGACTGAGGTAGGACAGGTACATTTAGTGAGATTATGGTTAGGGTTAACCTGATAGCCTCTTAAGGCTCGCCCCCTAATTGTCAAATTCTGCCTAAAAACAAACCCAAAGTTAGCCTCTTGTTACACTGCACCTGAAGTAAGTATTTTCATATGGTTGATATGGTTGGTATACTGTATATGTATAATGTGTTTCGAATAAATTTACACAGTGAACATGGCACAAGATGAAATGAAGAAAACGCATAATATTTTTCTGTTTTAATTTTTTGACATCCTCTTTGAAAGAGAACTTCACAGTCATATGTTGAGATAGGGTGCTAAAAACACTTCTAATCGTGTCTCACATGTGATGACAACATAGGTTTACAATTTTAGAATGATACAGTGAACAGCCAATCAGCTATAGCAAAGAAAAAGTATATTTCCACAAAAAACGCAACATGATGACATTTTATCCAGTTCCTGAGACAGATCAACATATGTGTTTTATAAAATATCTCTGGTGTAGGTAAAATTGGTGATGTTGCTAATTGTTAACATCTTTGTTTCACATGGATTCTGACTATGATCAGACATACAATGAAAAAATTATTTTAAGTCAGCTTTTTTTTTAGGGAAGGAGAGACAGCTTTTGCCTTGTTGGGAAGGAGAGACAGCTTTTGTCTTTTAGGTAAGGCGAGACAGCTTTTGCTCCTGGTGTGTGAGAGAGTGTGTGGATCCCTTTTAGAGAGCACTTGTATGCAGCACTTTCAGACCAGCAAGAAGAATGCACACACAGCATTTTGTCCAACAAAGCAATATAAATTGAGAAATTAAGAGAATAAAGTTTTAAAAGATTCAGAGTTAAATTTAAATTTTATCATAGAGAAAACGATTGAAAACATATATTAACTCTGTGGAGCATAACAAAATTGGGCTAGTTTTAAGGCATTTAGGGCTGGTTTGATCAGTCATTAGGCTAGAATTTTTTGATTGACCTGCCAGAACTGCTGGTGATGACACCCATTTTTCAAGTGTGCTGAACTCCTTCTACATACGCTTTAAAGCAGCGAATACTTGCACTGTTGCTTTGGAGAAAGTTTAATTCCAGTGTTGTTGTTGCAAGCTGGCCAGCAAAAATAGCTAGCTCTGAAGGTTTTTTCATTCATCCTTCACTTGACTCCAGCTGTCTGACATACTGTATTCTATCACTTTAGGCATCAGGTGTGTCTTCATAGGGGTACCCATTCAGACGGTCTGCAATTATGCAAATCTGAGGTGTTATGCTTGCCAATGTCAGATGTTAGAAATACCAAATATATTTTCTCATTAGGTTAAGTCTTTCCTAAAATGTTTGTCAATTTCATGTGGCACATGGGGCTGATTATTTGTTTTGTTTCTTCAACATGCAAATAGTAAAAGCTTTTATGAATATACAGTATGTCCCTCCCAAGAGAAGTATAGTCAACCACAAACTTGAAAGTATTTTGTCCATTCTGTGAGAAATTAGAGTCTTTGTCATAATGCTGGAAATGCCCTTAACAACATGAGCTATCAAGTCAATGGCTCAGGGATTAGGGAGTCAGACTTGCCAAGTCGGAAGGTTGCCGGTTCGATTCCTCACTGTGCCAAATGTCTTTGTGTCCTTGGGCAAGGCACTTTACCCTATGTTGCCCAAGGGGGAATGTACCTGTATGTACTGTAAGTCGCTATGGGTAGGTGTTTCAGCTAAATGAATGAAAAGTAAATGTTGTGTTTTTGATGGTAGAAACTATAACATGAGATATAATATGGCTTAGGGTGGAAATGCAGCATATTTACCATGTCTTTCATTGGTTGATTATATTAATATAATGTAATCACTTGTGACAGGCCTATCATTTGAACTGAATAATCACATACAGTAAAGACACATAGTAGTAGAGTAAATTTCACCCAAATGGATACACATTACTCAACAAGCTACTTAAAAAAGCTATTTCTTGCTTACATTTTACGAGCTAGAGTGTAGATACAGTAAATTACCCAATTCCAATACTTCTTCTATTTCAGCCAATATAATCTTAGTGTCCATTAAGAAGTGTAATAATGATACGAGACGTAATTACTGATGATACTGTCAGTACAGCTTTACTGCGCTCAAGCTGTAAAATTATATTGGAGTGGGTTTCTAAATATACTGAGATTTCTGCGCTTGTTGGAACCTACCATCCCCCTCTAATGCTGCTAACGCTGTGGCTCTAATGTCTGCCTGTCAAACGCATGTTTGTTGGCAAATTCTGACTTGTTGAAGCCAGCCCAGTGGGCAAAATTATTTGAAAGATGTTTGTTCAATGGCATTTCAACATGCTTTCAAACAAAAATACTTTTTTTCATTGTTCTCTTAAATAGCCTACAGTACGCTCAAGGGTTGCCCTCTGCTATTTACAAACTGATGTGCAATGACTGGCCGTTTACCCTCTCATTTCAACTTGCATGTTCTCCTATGTGATGGTCAACGCATTTTAAGTATGTCCTAAAGGTAATTCAAAGCGTACATTTCAGGTCAAGGTGCTGGTCAAGATAAGACCGACCACAAACTGGTGTTAGCATTATAATGGTTGAATATATCATGTCGCAAAGGACACTGCTCATTTTGAACAATATTAATATGCATTAGGTGCTATGTTAATAATCTTTAGTAAATCCCAAGCGAAGACTCCGGTCCATTTAACAAATTATGTTTTGTTTTTGTTCTGTGCAATGCATTCACTAACTACTCTACTCTATCAATAAAATGACTTGTCTTGTGAGCTGCAAGTTTGAGTAATTATAGGACAACCTTAGCAACAAAGCAGTGGCCAGACATCCCTTCTTATGTAGTACATTACATTATGTACGCAATGTCCCTTTTTTGCAGGTGTAAAATATCCTCCCCTTAGGAAATAAGTGTCCATAACTCCAACATGAAACAAGAGATTGCGCTGGTTATTTAGTTCTCCTTTACTTTACCAGGCAAGTAGACTGAGAACATTTTCTCATTTGAAGCAATGGCCTGGGGAATATTGGGCAGAGTAGAGGGGATGAAAGAACCAATCGAAAGCTGGAGATAAGGTTGCCGTGATGGTATGAAGGCCAGATTGTAAATGTGTCCACGACACCGGGGTTAACACCCCTACTCTTATAGTGAAGATCTTTAGTGACCACTGACAGTCAGGACACACGTTTAACGTCGGATCTGAAAGATGGCACCCTACGCAGGGCAGATGTCCCCATCACTGCCCTGGGGAATTGGGAATGATTTTAGAGCAGAGGGAGGAGTGCTCCCTACTGGCCCTCCACACTACTTTCAGCATCATTGATCTCCCATCCAGGGACCCACCAGGCCTGCCACTGTTTAGCTTCAGAAACAAACCAGCAGTGGAATACAGAGCACTGTGCTGCTATTTGAATGTATCAATTCTTTGTGCTCTGTTTCATATAATTGTTTCACAGGTTCCCTTATCCTAGGCATATAAGGAAAGTTGTTTCACATATATTTGCTACAGTATCTTGGCAATTTTAGGATATCATGATTTTGGACCGGAATGTAAAAATATATACAGTATTTATATACAATGACTTTTCAAAATATGAATTTGACTTAATGCAATTCATCATAATATAAAAATGTTGAAGCCAATAACATTTTGTTAGAAACTACATAGGCCTACATTATACCCAGTCAAACTACCGTATAGTTTAGGGTTACTGCTGTATATCTTACAATATCAGATATTCAACTATTTGGATAATAGACATAATATAATATATGCACTCCTGAAAAAGTAATTTAAATATATATATAGTGAAATCACCATGCACCCAATTATCAAACCTAATAATATAAAATAATTTATAATAATGTAATAGTGGAGATATCTGCAATCTGCTTGGCCTTAATGTATTTGGCCATGTTATGAGTTGTGTAGCCATCAGAGGCCATTGGATCTTCATAGCCAACTCTAAGCCCTGACAGAAAAACAATCACTGGGTGAACAATTCGTCTCAGCTTGGATCAGTAACTGGCAGTAACCATAAAATACAATATTAAAGTCAAATTTAACATTCCCAGAACAGAAAAAAACATACTGACGTTGACCTTCTAACTGAATTCAAAGTGAAGTCGTCAACATCTTGTAATCTTTGTTTTCACAAAAAACGGAATACCTACGATGTGCTACAAGCCTTAAAAATTCATTTAAAATAGGAGCTGATGCTGATGCATCTTTACTGCAGTTCTCTGGCCTGGCTTCTGCTATGAAGTTAATACATCTCATTAAATAGCAGAAAGAAGATTGATCATTCTGACCAAGCCAAGACCATGGCAACACCATCTATACGAAACACACTGACCACCAATTCATTCAAGCCGATGCTGCTTTTTATATTGGGTGCTTGTAGTGGTGCTCATCTTTTAGACGGACGTTGGTTGGCCCTATTTGATGCCATGTAGATTGAGGATCAGTTGCTTTGAAATAGCTATGTTTAAAATAACAAGCATAAACCCACAGGCAAGGTGTCTGCAATCTGGGAATTGATGATGAGAAATATAAAAAAACTGATTCTACAATTATGACTGTCAGTAAAAGCAGTTGAATCCAGACAACACAATATGTTGATATAGTTAGAAATTAGATTTGGTAAGGATGCTTACATGTCAATTAATGTAAAAAGACTATAAAAACAAAAGAATTAATTTTTAAGTAATCAAAATGCTCAATCTTAATGAACAGTAGGCATCCAATGGCACCCGTGGAGAATGATCCTTACTCTCAGAGTTGTCATATTTATATTTGTAAAAAATATAAACAATACAATTATAGAGTCAAACTCAAAATACCAACAGAAATATTGTACTGTGTTAATGTGTCAATGGAACAACCAAAATAATTTATACAAAAATCTATGTCCTTCAAATCATCAAAGTTTCACAATCAATGGCACCCTTAAAGATTATTGTATATAACATCTACCAAAATTAAACCACAAATTCAATTCCACTTATTTAAGGTAATCTATGTCTTAAGGAAATATATTGGCCATTACATCACTTCCTGTTCTACTAGGGTATACAAATGAGGTATAATGCATGCAATATACTGTACCTTTGTCATCCAACACCATGCAGTTCAAAAGAGAAAGATGGTAATGCAGTTCATAAATCTGGTAATTATAAAAAAATCGAAAGGTATGGAACAGATGAAAACCTTACGGGTAGAGGACACATATACATTTTGCCCCCCAGGATAGGGAGGAGTATGTTGAGAGAAGCAACAAAATCCCCAAGAATCACTGTGAAAGAATTGCAGGCCTTGGTGGCGTCTTGGGGTCATCAGGTTTTTGGAAAGGTTGGCAGAAGAAAGCCCTTTCTGACCACATGACACAGATGCAAGCACTTGCCAAACATAATTTACATTATGATAAGTAGTAGGTGCTCTGGTCAGATGAGACCAAAATTAAAAGTTTTGGTCAGGTACAGCATCAGCATGTTTGGCATCAAAACAGAGATGCATACAAGAAGAGGCACCTCATCGTGTACATTGTGTCTCGATCCATCCACCAACGCCAAGTTGCACCACAGACTTTTCATGAGTTGGCGGATTCTTTAGTCCAGTTCTGGGAGGACATCCCTCAGGAGACCATCCGCCACCTCATCAGGACCATGCCCAGGTGTTGTAGGGAGGTCATACAGACACGTGGAGGCCACACACACTACTGAGCCTCATTTTGACTTGCTTTAAGGACATTACATCAAAGTTGGTTCAGCCTGTAGTGTGGTCTTCCACTTTGATTTTGAGTGTGACTCCATATCCAGACATCCATGGTTTGATAAATTGGATTTCCATTGCCAATTTTTGTGTGATTTTGTTGTCAGCACATTCAACTATGTAAAGACAATGGTATTTCATATGATTAGTTCATTCATTCAGATCTATGTGTGTTATCTTAGTGTTCCCTTTATTTTTGTTGTAATGGAACAAACAAATTTCGTAAAATGTATACAAATTGACAAGAAATGTCACCAAAATCATGGTTCCACAATTAATGGCACTCTTTTTTCAGTACTTATGCAACCACCTCTGACAAAGATTACAGCATGGAGTCTCTTCCTGTAATGATTGACAAGGTTAAGGAACACATTTTGTGGGATCTTGGACCATTCCTCCATGCAGATCCTTTCATGATCCTTCACATTTTTGGGTTTGCGCTTATCAACTACCCATGTCAACTTAGCCCGCAGCTTTTAGATTGGACTGCGGTCCGGCGACTGAGATGGCCATTGCAGAACATTGATTTCTGTGTGGATCTTGAGTTATGTTTGGGTCATTGTCTTGTTGGAAAGTCCACCTACAGCCAAGTCCCAGCCTTGTGGCAGAGGCAACCAGATTGTCAGCCAAAATTCGACGCCAAACATGCAGATGCTGTATCTGACTGAAACTTTAAAACAGAGATGCATACAAGAAGAGGCACCTCATATCCATGGTGAAATATGGTGGTGGGTCAGTGATGTTTTGGGGCTGTTTAATTTCCAGGGGTCCAGGGGCACTGGTCAAGATTGATGGCATATTGAATTCCACCAAGTATTTTTGCAGTTTTGGTCATCTCAGTGGCCTGACCTCAGTCCAATCTAAAAGCTGCGGGCTGTGTTGACATGGGCAGTTGTGAAGGACCATGAAAGGATCTGCATGGAGGAATGGTCCAAAATCCCACTAAATGTGTTCCTTAACCTTGTCAAACATTACAGGAAGACACTCCATGCTGTTATCTTTGTCAGAGGTGGTATAAATTGTATGAAATTGGTTGGTTCCAATGCAACATTAATAAAGTACAGTGTTTCTCACATTGGTATTTTGAGATTATCTCTAATTACAGTATATTGTTTATGTTTTTACAGTATTGTTTGTGCTTTTGCCAGTCAGGTGTGCCTGTAATTTTGGAGCCCTCTGTATTCAATTGATCAGTTTGACGTTAGCCTATTCTACCTTGTTTGGTATAACAAAAAGCCTCCGTTAAATAGCCCAATCATATCAAGTGAAATGTGTTTATAGAAGGTAATTATATGTTTGTTATGTAAACTCAATGAGAAGAAACATGTCTGATATAGCATATACATTACAACCGCAGTGTGCTCGAATAGACATGAATGATGCCAGGGAAATTCCCATCTCAGCAACAGAAGGACTATTAGTATTTCCAGCCACTGCCTAAATTATTTACAACCCATATTTGCTCTTTTAAAAACCACATCTTAATGGCATTATCTACAAAACAATCCCAAATTGTCGGACTATGATAATTTTTATTAAAACATATCCAACCCACCAGCAGTGAAAATTCTAATTCATTGCGCTATGGGCTAAATTACATGCTTTTAACTAATTACAAAGTAATTC
This sequence comes from Umbra pygmaea, assembly GCA_016801145.1. Lineage (NCBI taxonomy): Eukaryota > Metazoa > Chordata > Actinopteri > Esociformes > Umbridae > Umbra > Umbra pygmaea. The sequence continues at coordinate 16,720 of JACXGM010005425.1, read as the reverse complement.
TTCTTAATGGTCTTCTAATGTGTATGTGCATTTCCACTAAAAGTAAGACTACCTGTTACAACTAGAATGCAGCCATTAAGTAGGTTAAGCACAGTAATAATTCCTGAAGGCTATTTGTCTTTCATGCCAAGTTTATCGGATTAACTGGGCTAAATCCTCGGCTTCCACGCACGCCCACTGTATTGCATCCTCAGTTGAACACTGCATATGTTGGGAACCTTATCCTGCACTATGGGAAAGGAGCAGATTCTTCACAGGCCCTGGCAGCACTACACTCAAACACAGTGGCAGATACGGCGGAGTTTAGTGTATTTTTAAACAACAGTCAATAGTTGTGTGAGTGTGATTCATCAAAGACAAGTTGCAGTGTCGGTGGAAACTGGCAAGCCAAAGATGGAGTCCTGGAGTCAGTATGAAAGGGATGATATTCTGAAGGCACAATAACACAGTGGGTTCTTCCTAAGAGCTTTTGCATGCACTTCTGACACATGCAGTACCAAAACAAACATGCACGCGCACACACACGCACACACACACCCTACAAACACACCGTTTTTCTAGCATTCTAGAGACTTGAAGATTTTTCCTTAACCTAACTTTACCTTAACCTTAATAACCTAATGCCTTGAATACACTACATGACTTTCCAACTTCAAAAATCGCTGTCCCGCTCACATTACACAACATTCAGTCTTGAAATTTGTCGTCTTGTTAACGGAGTGGTGCTATATACTGTAACATCGAGCGCAGACAAGGTACACAGATTAACCGATCTTGAGGGATCCACAACAAAATGAGTCTCGCGGAAATAGACACTATGGATTTTATTTCACGTGACATTGTTGGAAATTATACATGAGAAAGACTATCACCTTTTATACAAGTTGTCTATGGGGGGGAAATAAAAGGGAGAAAAACTGTATAAACATTTAAGAGAGATTGGTTGGGGGAGACGTGGCAACAGGGATTGTATGTTTTGCAAATAGATATTTTAATAAAAAAATGTAATCGTTAGTGTACAGTGCATCCGGAAACTATTCACTGCTCTTCACTTTTTCCACATTCTGTTATGTTACACCCTTATTCCAAAATGGATTCAATTCATTATTTCCCTCAAAATTCTACAAACAATACACAATAATGACAATGTGTACGAAGTGTGTTTGAAATCTTAGCAGACTTATAACTAAAAAAAGCACATATACACTACATAAGTATTGTCCAGCCTTGCCACAACACTCAAAATTGAGCTCAGGTGCATCCTGTTTACACTGATCATCCTTGAGATGTTTCCATAACCGGATTGGAGTCCACCTGTGGTAAATTCAGTTGATTGGACATGATTTGGAAAGGCACACACCTGTCTATATAAGGTCCCACAGTTAATAGTGCATGTCAATGCACAAACCAAGCCATTAAGTCCAAGGAATTGTCTGTAGACCTCAGAGACAGGATTGTACTGAGGCAAAGATCTGGGGAAGGGTACAGAAAAATACCTGCAGCATTGAAGGTCCCAATGAGCACAGTGGCCTCCATCATCCGTAAATGGAAGATGTTTGGAACCACCAGGACTCTTACTAGAGCTGGCCGGCCAGCTAAACTGAGTGATCGAGGGAGAAGGGAGGTGACCAAGAACCTGATGGTCACTCTGACAGAGCTCCAGTGTTTCTCTGTGGAGAGAAGAGAACCTTCCAGAAGACCAGCCATCTCTGCAGCACTCCACCAATCAGGCCTGTATGGTAGAGTGGCCAGACGTAAGCCACTCAGTAAAAGGCACATGACAGCCCACCTGGAGTTTGCCAAAAGGCACCTGAAGGACTCTAAAACCATGACATAACATAACAAAATGTGGAAAAAGTGAAGCGCTGTGAATACTTTCTGGATGCACTGTAGGCAAAGCCCCTGTTATGCCAATTTCAATTTTATAATGGAAAACCAAAAGGTTTCTGCTCTCTCAAAGGTTTCAGAAAAACATCACTTACAACAAGAGAAAATATCAAACATGCCAGAAAAAATCTGGGCATCTGGGACAACTGAAAGGGAGAACTGAAAGGAGCGAGCTGTGATTTGGCTTCGATCTGTAAATTTTGTCGCAGACCTAAAAAATGTGTCTGCTAAACCAGCGCTATAATTGTGTAGTGTATACTTAGCTTAACCCCAATTTCTAACCCAATCCTAACACACTATAGCCTGGTCCTACCAGACTCTCGTACGTACATTTCATTTGTACAGAGTCTGGTCACTCTCCATTGACAATCGTTAACTTCCATAAAGGTGGGTACTCTGTTGAAGTTTAAAATTATTGGATCTGCCATAACCAATCGCTAACGTTTGGTTGTGATGTCCTACACACAAACTAGTGCAGGACATCAACCTTATCGTTCTCAGCCACTCCCTCTGTTCACAGATTGGACTGGTAAAAAATAGTTTGGAGAAAACCAGGGAAAATGCCGCAAACCCAGACAGAGTACTGAAGGAAAATGAAGTACATAGGAGGGCGGAGCCAGGCTAAACACACTAATGCATAACCCGGAATGCCTAAACATAAATTAACCCCCACTTTAACCCTAACCTCAATGTATATTTCACCTTAAACATAACCTCTAAGTAGGGTATATATATACATTTTTGTGTATGTAATATGTATTATATTATTGTGTGGACTAGCAAAAAACCTTTGGAGACCATACTTGACCAAGTATGGTAAAACATCTCAAAAATACACCGACAATCACGCATTAGACAACAGTTTCCAGGCACAACAAAAACCTATTGCACATTCAGAAACCAGTACGAAAAGCAGAGAGCCTCAAAATTGATATTTCAAGTGTGATAGTTGATCTGCACCGCCTCTGAGTGTCTATCTTTTCTTGTCTCAAATCCTCCAGGACCAGCAAATCAGCGGTTCCTAGTCAGCGCTTTCACACTAAATTGGGATAAGATCTCACCGGGTTCATGCTGCTCTGTTCAGACCCACAGGCCATCTTTAGCACCAGGCAAGGTGTGCAAGGTGAAAATATACATAGTACTCACGCAGAAGCGTACAGGTTCTGAGTTTATTTTCCACCTGTGCTTGCTCTAAGTTGTACCGCATGTGTGGTAAACAACTTCTTCCCCCTCAGCTATAACTCTCCATTCTCCTTTGTCTCTCTCTCCATTTAGCCATGTGAGTGTAAAGTCATGTGCTGTAATTAGCCTAGTTCAAACGGCTTACTGTAGCTCTGCCCCCTTAAATCCCCATGCACACCACCTCACCCCAGGCCAGGCTAGCAGTACTGCAGCTACAGTACAGCAGCCTACACTGGCCCCCAACAACACTAAGGGTGTATGCGGGTAGAGATGCTCAGTCTGGCCACCTGTCCACCACACTACTCTTAATAGGTAGCTGTGGTGACAACTGTCAATGGTTGTCTTGGGCTCAAGACAGACAGTGGCAGTAATAATTTGACTCAATTTATAGTAACATTCACCATTAGACCCTTTTCTGTTTTTTACCTTAACCTTACCCTAACCTTAACCTCAACCTACCCTAACATTAACCTCACTAACCTTGCATGGTATCCCTGAACTAAACATTCCCCACTTACTTTAAATTTTAACCGTTTGGTCTATTCTTGGAAATGTTTTGGTAGAACAGCGATTTAATACATATGAAAGCGCACATTTGAATTTGACTCCCCATTTGACCCCACATTTAGGCTATGTATGTTCATCTAACACTTTGTTGAAGTAAAAATATGTGTATTATGTGTGGTTGTCAACCCAATATGTTCAGGTCATGGATGACGGCAATCCATTTTGTCGCAGCTTAAAATTACTACACCATTTTGCTATGCTACAAGTTGATTTGTTACTATTTTCCACAGTGGTCGTGTTCAAATCCTCCTGAACCTGCCTTGTCAGCAAGTCCTCAGATGGTCAAGGGCGCTCACATGCTTCCTCCATGCACATGTCGCCGAGCCATTTCATTCTTATCAATTTGTTTGCTGAACGTGGAAGCCTTAATTCAGTACATGCACAGAATCACTGTACATGTGCAATTGATACTTTTGGGATTTAACACACGATCTACACACGATGAGTCGCTGGAGAATGACATGACAAGGTACGCCTGTCAGACATTCTACACTTCTAACCCAGGCAGCACTTTACCATTTTCTATCTGCAATTTATAGGGCTCCGGGCACAGTTTGAAATGCTGCGACCAGTATTTAAACCCTGGCCACCTTAATGTACTGTAGTGTGTATGAGAGGCCGTATAGGTGATAATTCATACTTTGTCTCACATACAACACCATAACCTCATATATATACCATTATACTCTCATATATATACCATTATACTCTCACATATACACCACTATACTCTCACATATATACCATCATACTCTCACATATATACCATCATACTCTCTCATGTATACCATCATACTCGCACATGTATACCCATCATACTCTCACATGTATACCATAATTCTCTCACATGTATACCATAATACTCTCACATATATACCATCATACTCTCACATATACACCATTAAACTCTAAAACATACCATTATACTCTCACATAGATACCATTATAGTGTTATTCACATAGACTATTAATCTTATTTACATATACTATCATTCTGTTTCACACATGCTATTTGTCTCTCTTACATATATTGTCATACTTTAGTATGATGGTGCATATAAGAGGGTATTTTTGTGTGTGTACGAGAGAATTTCAATCTGTGTAAAAGAGTATGATAGTAAATAAAGGGAAGTTTGACTGTGCATGTAAAAGGATATGCCAGTATAGTGTATAATGGTATCTATGTGAGAGTATGATGATATCTATGTGAGAGTATAATGATATCTATGCGAGAGTATAATGGTATCTATGTGAGAGTATAATTGTATCTATGTAAGAGTATAATGATATCTATGTAAGAGTATAATGATATCTATGCGAGAGTATAATGGTATCTATGCGAGAGTATAATGGTATCTATGTGAGAGTATTATGGTATATATGTGAGAGTATGATGGTATCTATGTGAGAGTATAATGGTATCTATATGAGACTATAATGGTATCTATCTAATTGAGAGTATAATGGTATATGTGTGAGAGTATAATGGTATATATGTGAGAGTATAATGGTATATATGTGAGAGTATAATGGTATATGTGAGAGTATAATGATATATGTGACAGTATAATGGAATGTATATGAGAGTATAATTGTATATATGTGAGAGTATAATGGTATATATGTGAGAGTATAATGGAATGTATATGAGAGTATAATGGTATCTATCTATGTGAGAGTATTATGGTATATATGTGAGAGTATAATGATATTTGTGAGAGTATAATGGAATGTATATGAGAGTATAATGGTATATATGTAAGAGTATAATGGTACATATGTGAGAGTATAATGGAATGTATATGAGAGTATAATGGTATATATGTGATGTTATGGTGTTGTGAGACCAAGTATGAATTTTCACCTGTACGACCTTTCATAGTTGTGCTGCAATGCAGTGACATAACCTATTATACTACAGGGAAACCCACAGCGGTAATTGTTTTCATTCTGAATAATACCATTCATAAATGTTAAGCAGTGAAAAACAAACATTTCAGGTTCATTTAATTCAGTTGTTTTATTAAAGAAATGTTAAAGAATTTGACCATTATTCACTTGCATCTTTTCTGTTGTAAACAAGATGCACACCCTCTCTGCACTAGTGTGACATCTCTGTACCTGTGTGAAAAAGTACTATAGTGTACAGTATAGTAAGAATTTTTTTAATGTACTATTATTTAAGCAGTAACACTACGTTGAGAACATTGTTTTAGTTACAGCAGTGACCTGGGGAGGAGCATTCGGGTCATGACAATTATTCACGGAAGGAATGACGGAATTTTCACCTTGGCGGTTTGAGGATTGGACCCAGGATCCTTTGAGAACCTGGTCAGATGCCCTAATCACTAGGCCACTTTGAAACCCCAAAACATTATGGAAGAGTTTATAGATTGTGACAGCAATTAGGTAAGACACCTGATAAAGTATTTTTTGTAAATTCATCTTTCCTGTGTTGAAATTTGGCAGCTTCAATGTTTGTGAGCCCTACATGGATGGTTATGTTTTTTATATAAAATATCAAAATAAACTCATAAGACATTCCAAATAAAGGACCCAAACAAAATTGTAATATTGTTGTTTATTTAACAAACATAATTTATTCAACAAAATATTTAATGTGTGCAAAACTATCCGTACTGCTTCATTCAATAGTTTGTTAAACCTATATTAGCAGTTACAACTTGGAGTAAATACTGTATCTCATATAGTCACTAATCACACATCTGTTTTGACAGATTTTTACCCACTCCCCTCTACAGAACCCAGCTAATTGATTGAGGTTGGATGGATGTCTGGTATGTACTGCCCAGTTCAGATCCTGTCACAGCATCTTAATTTGTGCTTTGATTTGGCCAAACCAAATGAAAAATCTTTCTTCTTCAGAACATTCTTTGGTAGATTTGCTTGAATGCTTTGTGTCATTGTCTTGTTGGAAGATCAATTTTCGGCCCAGCTTTACCTCGTTGACTGATGAACTGACAATCTGTTTAAGAATCTCTTTGTATACCTCAGCAGTCATGGTTCCCTTAATGATTTGCAGTCGTCCAGTTCCAGAGGAAGAAAGCAGCCCCAGATCTTGACATTCCCACCACCGTGGATGACTGTTGAAATAAAGTTATTTTGGTGGGCAGCAGTGGGGTAGCACAAAAGTCTGGGCCCTGTACATAGTCTGTCTCTGATGGCCCCTCCCCTCTTCATTCCTGCATTGTCAAGGGCCCCTCCACACAATAGGGCCCTATATACTTAGTACCCTTCTCCCCCCAGTCAGATGCCACTGGTGGGCAGTTCTGGACTTTTGCCAAACAATGTGGTTCAAATTTTGTCCAAAAAAGCACATTTTGGACACATCTGTCCAAAGATATACAGAAATTGTCATTTTTGACCGGGTGGATTCTGTTTAAGTTAAGAGTGACAGTTTATTTTTTGACAGAAAATACATCTTCCTAGCAACCTAAATTATATTTTGATTCAGGGTTCTTTTTTGACACATGCACAGCACCATAGATGCAGGAGGTCTACAAAACTCCAGATATTATGTTTGGGTTACTTGATTAATTTTCTTGCGGCTCCTGCAGAGATTTACGAAGGGCGTCCACTTCTAGGTCGAGTTGCTTTCATGTTAAATGCTCTCCATTTATTAACTACTTGCCGCACAGTGGACTGATAGAGATACTATATTTTAAGATGGTTTGATAGCTTTTCCCAGACTGATGTGCACTTACTAACCGCTTCCTGATATCAACTTGGCATGGTGTGTTTTGCAGTCACCTGTATTGGTAACACCAAGTTATAAATTAAAGTCCCGGACAAATAACTATTTTGATTGATTAATTTGGTTCCTAATTATTTACTCAACTACTTACATTATTAATTTAACCAATGCAAATTGGAGTAATTTTTTACTTGGACCTATACATTTTTATTTATTTTTTCTAAACATTTTGTTCTCTGAAACAACATATGGAATTGATAAACATAAACCTTTTATGCCACATAAAAAATGGTTCTGATTAAATGATAAAATAGTCTATATATGGACCACAAAATTTCAAGCAGCAATGCATATATGTATCGTATATTTTATACTACCTAATGTACGTTAAAATACCTACAACATTTCACATTTAGAAATTGGACAGATTAGTATAGTTTACTCATGGTAAATCTGATTTTAAAATTGTATGGGAGTAGGGCAACAAATACTTGTGCATTGGTATAGCACTATTAAAAGGAAATTATTTAAAGAAGTTTGTGCCAGTTTGGTTTTGCTGTAAGCTCCTCAAACATACATGCCTGAAGGTGACGATTGAGGACAGACTTGGCTGTCTGTCAGTGCACTTCCTCTCTGTCTCTCTTTAAATACATATTTCCCTAGCCTCTACTTCCAGCTATACAATTAATAATAATAATCATTAAAATAACCAGAAAATATCATTAAAGTATTGTGGCACTGACTTGCTCAGTGTTTGAAGTGTCAGCATTGTATGAAGAGTTTGCCTGTTTAAGTAGACTATAAACAGCCAACAAGGAGTCCAACATAATATTCTTTAATATTACTTACTATAAAAGTGCTTTTAAATCCACCTTTAAGACAGCTCAACTGCAGCGCTTGCAGATTATGAAGAAATGCTTAGAGGCCATATAAATAAATGACTCTCTGTTGTATTTCCCAAATTAGGCTACTTATTTCAAAAAGCACTAGTTGAGGTGCTGGTTTTATACTTAATACATATATTTAATCTAAAACTATAGTTATTCCATTATGCAAAAACACACATACACATACAGTCCCAGAAGACCAAGTATATGAGCTTTGGGTGTGTAGTGGGAGAGAGGAAAATCTATTTTGATACCCATTAACTGTGCAATAATAGGCCTTCTGATTGAGGTTTAAGACTAAGAAACTTCCTGTCTGCCTGCGCTTTGTGCTATTGGTCACTGTCAGTGTCTGACCCTGAAAGACAGGTTGACCTCCTGATGAGGGTCTCGTCTGATGCTTCTAAACCTGGATTCAAAGTGGCTTAAATAGAGGGTTAGCACCGTGATTTAAACACTTCCCAGGATCTGGGGAAATCAAAGCATAAGCTCACTGTGTTTACCGTGATTAAGTAGAGGATTCGGATATGCGTACTGTATGTGTTTGTGTGTTTGTGTGTTTGTGTGTTTGTGTGTTTGTGTGTGTCAAAGTTAATTTTTTATGTTCATGTCACCTCAAGACAACATACTTTTTGAAAGGATAAGAGCTAAGTTTAGCAAAGGGGTTAGGTTTAGGTGTTACACATTAGGTTGAGGGTTAGGTGCTCAGGCTTGGGCTTCTTACTTCTGTGTGAGAACATTATTACAAACCATTTGATAGCCCTGGTATGCCCAATTCTTAACTTTTGAACCATTGTTTAACCAATAGTTATTTGCAACAACAACTTGGGAGCAATTAGAGTTAACTGTCCTAATCAAGGACAACAAAAATCTCACCTTAGCAGGCAGTTGGGGGATAGAACCAGGGCTTTTCTTACACCAGTCAAATACCCTAACCACTAGGTCACCTCGCTGTCCATAATAACAATACTAGGTGTGTTGCGTGTTCTAGAAAATTTTGTGATTTTTTAAAGCCTGAATTGGGCTTCATACTTGTTTGTGAGAACACATTACAGTTCAACTGAAAGCACTGTCAAGCTCTATTCACTAAGGATATTTATGTTCACTAAACATGTTGCGTTACGTTAACCTTGTAAAAATATACATACGAGTTAGTGAGTGTACCAACAATATGCTTCTTATGTCAGTTTATTCTTACTGGGCTGCTAGTGGTGGCCTATTTATAACCTGCTTCAATTTAAATAGGTCAGGCGTGGAAGCCGCTGTGTACAGATGGAACTAATTATAAACTTAAAGTCGAAAGCCGTATCAGTGAAACTGCCACATCCGTTTGTGACATTAGACCAACAAAGGCATTAATTCAAACAAAGAACACATTTTTTTTTGTCTAAAATCACAGCTTGCATGATATAACAGCAAAGAATGTTCTACATCTCTTTGCTTGACCTTGATGGTGTAGCTTCTGGATTTAAAGAAAATATTTTTTTAAACTCCTTGGACGGCCAGGATTGCTGATTTTAGCTTTAACACACGTGCAGAGGATGTAGGGCCATTTTTACAGTGTTCTAGTTTGGTGAGGCAGGTATTCTAACTACTGGGATTTATACATTGTTTGAGGTACTCTATATAAATAATTTACTTCACTTTCCTCTGAAAACACTAGGGAATTGGGAGTTAGTGTTTAGCATCCAAACCCAATTATTTACAAAATTAATCAGAATGTTATTTCAAGTAGTGATGCTGCTAGCAGTGGCAGAATAGCAAGACTTAATAATTCCAGACAAATATTCCAGTTGAACATTTAACATGTTAACACTCTAATCTAGAGCAAAATCTACTGTAGGAGCAGTTAGGGTTAACTATCTTACTCAAGGACATAATGACATATTCTTCCCTGTGCTTACCACTAGGTTCTGGTGCCCACACACTTTCTTGTTCAATTTAAATTTAAGCATTCAGCTAGCCTGGCATTGAATACGTTATTAAAATAAAAACATTGCCACAGCAGCAGCTATTTCACTATAGCTTTTTAACTAATACTCACAACATCGGGTGATGAGATTTCCACAAATAGTACATCATAGATCTCCAGTCAAACACTTTGTCAACTTTATTTAAAAGAATAACCTAAATACATTATATTATATATCACATACTGTATTTAGTTTTGACATTGCGGTATTGCACTAAGACCCACATGAGTTGATAGTACTATTAAGTGAGACATAAAAATAGCTGTAGAGTCTCGAGTGTGATCCATTGGGGATGCAATCCATTTTTCACCAGGAAGCAGAGAGGTAATTTATATTCTCCTGTCATCCTCTGTAGCCTTGGTCTTTTTTGTGAACTGGAGATTATATTCAGGTAAGCTGGACTTAATTCTGCATCCAGTAAACATTAAAAATATCACATTTGCTTTGCTTACGAACAGGCCTGAAACTGCTAGTATGCTCCTTTAAGAACTGTGACGAGGGCAGTTGAGTAGACGGACTCTCCCCCTTCCACTTAACTTATGGTTCTGCCTGAGTGATTTAATAGCGATTGATTTTCATTTAACCAAATTTATCAATAATTGAAATTCCAAATCCATTTATGTGATTTGTGGACAATGACTCTAAGAAGATTCCAGTCAGTCCAGTTGACCAATTATAGAGTTAAACGTCCATTTTGTCACAATATATGAGAAGTCTGAGAACAGCCACACATCTATAATCCTGAAGTGGATATAATCAGGAAATAGGAGATGGCTTTGCTCTTTGGGTCAATCAAACCTTCGATCCCAGTGGTATAACTCGGCTGAGACCCTGGAATGAGCTCGAATAACAGGCAGCCAATGATTAAAATGTCTGCCATCATACCGATAATTGTGACCAAGAAGGATCTAAGCTATAACAAAACAGTGGGTGCTAGATCATCACAGTACAGTAATATGATACCTTTTATAAAGGGTGGATTCAATCTCAATACCCAGTGTCCTCATTATGACACTGCATCCAGCACCACATCCTGTAGCTGGATATCAGTGGAGTATTCAATGCCCATAAAATAGAATAGATGTACTCTCTTAGGCAGTGGCACCAGACACGGCAATACCAAGGACAACTCTGAATTAACACTGCGACACTGAACTCAGAGCCCCCCGATTGGCAGTTACGACTAGTCTGTATGTCAGATTAGTGCCATTCCAAATCAAAGAACACTAATACTGGATCTTAGTTTTAGCCAGTTTCGTACAGGATAAACTATATCTCCTGCGAAATGTAATTATAAATGGACCTGTTTGTAGTGGTAAAATACAAGATATGTTTTGGATTTCTTTTGTAGCAAGAGAGTTCTCACGAAACAAAGTGATCGAATTAGGGCCCTACATCTGCTTTGATAGCTTTGTGAGTGTTTTATTTTCGTTACTTTGTTACTTACAAATGTCAGTCGAAAGTAAGGGGGAAAAAATATTTTTGTTCTCCTGCTCAATATCAAAGTGTGTGTTCTCTATCATCCTCTCTTTTTCTCCCGTCTCTGTTTGATGTCACATCGGTCTGGGCGTGCTCAGACGAACCACCCAGTCTTACATCTGCTGTCACCAGCTGTATGGAGATGGCTTGAGACAAAGAGAGATGAAGCAAGGCATACAGACTAAGCAGTACTGTATGGCTGCTGTTCTACTCTGTAGTAGTAAAGACAGAGGAATAGGTCTCCCTAATGGAGGATAGTGATGTGAGCTGAGGTCAGTGGCTGGGTGGGCACTGGCCATTATCAATGCCGGATCATACAGTAAATAAAGCATTTTCATACCCATCTTCCCTATGTCATTGTTAAAATAATATATAGAGCATAAGTACATTTACAACTATAATTATATACAACAGGTTGTGAGTATAGAAGATAATAAGATATGAGTGGAGAAGACATAAAATACATAGATTTACAGTGGATATAAAAACAGAGGATATAAAATACATAGATTTACAGTGAGTGTACACATTTACAGGTCCAGTATATGCAATGCTTTCTACAGTATACTGTATGCAGTGTTTATGTGCTGCACAGTGCAGCGGATTAGTAAGTTTGGAGGTAGTTTGACGTATTGAGTATAGTCATTATTAGTAAATGGAATAAGAACAAGTATTGTTACAGAATGTCAATTTAACAGTGCTAATTGGAAATGAAAATGCATGGGCCTACATTCACTTGAAAGTGAATGCATTAATCCATTTAACTATTATTTCAGGTACATGATATACAATTTGACAGGTTAATGCTAGCTAGCGTTTTCAATGTTAAATTACACTCGGCAGGGTGTGTCACCGCCAAACTATTTTGACAAATTGTGTTTATTTGTGCAAAATAAACACTGCTTCTCCCAAAATGCAATACATATGAGAGAATTATGAATGCTGGTTTTAAAGGGAAACAATGAGTTGATAGAAGGTGATAAAAGGATGAACGGAGATGATCCGCAACCTGGAGCCTCTTACACGCTTTCTATCATTAGTTTTAAATCCACATGAACCAGTCTTGCAGGTATCACATCAGTCCAAGGCACTAATAGCAGCAAGCTGACCAACACTAATTGGCAATTCAAATTGGCAGAAGCAAATTGGCAAGTAGAACTTAAAAATTGTCTGCAAAATACAACACCTTGCCCAACATCTACTGAAATATGGGCCAAAATAACAGCCCAGTTTGGGAATACATCAACATGTATCCGGAAAAAAATCCCTTTAAAGATTTCTAGTACCAACTACAGCCAGGATTTTTTTATGAAAATACCATCAGGAATGTTACATTCGCTAATATATCTGCGACAAAAGTCTGATCTGGCATTTGTCCTCGCATGGGTATTCTGACCCCCAGTCAATCTGCGGGATGCCGGCTGCCAACGCTGAAGGATAACTGGGCCGGATGGCAGACTGACTGCACTGCGTGAGAGGGAAATTAGGCTAATCCACAGGCGAGACCTTAGCTAGGACACTTCAAAGGGAAAGTTGAAATATCAATGTGGTTGAAAAGCTGGACTAGTGATGTGCTCCCGCAGTGAAAGCGCAGCCAGAGTCAAGGCCAGGGGAGTGAACACACTGTGGTTTCCCCTTCACTGAACAACAAACCAACGAAACGGTTTAGATCCTGCCATCCTGTCATTAGCAAAATAAATTATCTATGTAGATTACTAGAAACTTTGGACTCGGTGATTCTAATCTATTCTCCATCATGCAAAACTGAAAAGTGAAAATGATACACGGTTCTAAACGGTAACACTAACAATGCATGGCACCAGGTAGATGGACACAGTATACCCTGGAGATACACTCACAATTAAAAATGAACACACTCAAACATATGCGTACAAACAAGCGCACCCACACTCAATGTGTGCAATGAATAGTAACCGTGTGTTTCTTCTTCACAGTCAGCATGTAGTTTGAATTCTCCACCATTTGCTTCAGTTCAAAGCTCTTTTTTTGTGCTGTGCTAGTCCCTTGGGAACTTCCGTTCTCTTTTCATGGCTTTGCCTAGCGTCAACAGCTATGCAATGAACAGGAGATCAATTACACATTTCCATAAGAAATTTGGCATAGACAAGTAAGGCTCTGGATTACAAAAGCCCACCCTACAAAGTCCTGATTATTAATGTTACGAAAAATGTAATATTTCAATGATTGGCATTCTTGTAAATGTTGTGTTTTCTCCTTATGAATACAACTGTATTTGTTCATAAATGATTAATAGCATTTAACATTGCCAGTTCTGACATATTGTTTATCAGTACCATACAAGTGAAAAGTCCCAATTGCATCTTAACGTTCACTCTGTTTTTTTTTCAGACTGCCAAAGTTTGCTGGAGTCATGGAAAACCTTTTATTTAAGAGTTTGACATTTTAAGAGAACACAGCTACTCAGCCTGTTCATTGCAATGTCAACAATGACAGAACATTGTTCAAATGTTTAAATTCAAACTATCCAAATTCCATTTCCTCAAGACTACTGTTTTCAATTAAGTCTTCTGCAAACTTAAAAGCAAATACTTTATGAATTCACTGTTACAAAGTAGCCTATGGGGAATAACAGTGGTGCTCTTGCTGAGTTACTAATTAGTCGATCTAGCTTACTACAGGGGCTGGGAATTGTTCGAGTAACTCATATCAGCTGTTGCAAATGATGAAATAAATTTAAATTATAATCAAATCTCCTGAAGACAAGATGTCACCCTAAAGCTGCCCCTTTGCTCAACCTAAAACCTAAACTGTTTTTTTTGTATTGTCCTCCTCTACAACCAGTTACACATAATGGTTATAATATAGTAAGATTATTACAGTCCACTCTACCCAAGTTTATGCTGAATGCTTCCTTTTCATTATTACAGTCTAATTAACCTAGTGTGAACTTGCCAATGAACCAAACAAGGTGAAAAAGCTAAATTCAATAAGCTATGCATACTGTAAGCATGCTGTGTTAAAAAAACACAGAATTTGGCTACTTTGACTTTGCCCTGAACCTCCAGCACGAGGCAGTGTAAATTGGCATAGCGCTGCCCAGAATTTGGGATAGATGAGTCACTATCTTCCTTGCCACTTTGCTCTGCAGCGACTCCTTGTGGGCAGATCCAGCACCTTTAAATTAAATTGTGGAAGTATAGTTAGAGTTTCATTCATACCACACATGATTCGAATGAATCGAAGAATCGACCGGCTTGGCGATGCCCTTCACCACCTCGCATCTGTCCAGGAAGTTACAGAGCTGCAAACAAGGCAGGATTAGAGGGAAATTGAACAAGACAAATTGGGAGAGAAGAGAAATTGGGAAAAATCATCACAAAAAACCAACAACCCTGGATGAGTCACGCAAGGTTTGTTGTGTAAAACGTTTAGATAGCCCAACAGACTACTTTAATAGCAATCTTGCACACTGACTATGTGAGCGGTCTTAGGGCGACTCATTAGTATCCCAACATCCCCCAACTGCCAAGGTAAAAGCTTTGTTGTTCTGTCTGTGAGCATGACAGTTTAACCCTAATTGCTCTTCCTTGCCCTGTACCTTTCTCCCCAGGGTCATTGCTGTACATAATCATTTGTTCTCAATCAACTGACCTGGTTAACAGTAAAATACATATTTTTTTATCTTTTCACAACATATTTACTGTTATAATTAAGACATTTGCTATCATTATGTGATTGCGTCATCCCAAGCACATATTGCTCTTGGTTTTAATTCTTCTTCTTACTTAGTTTTTGGCACCTTACCACTACTTGCAGTTTTCACAATATCGATTCCATCCCAGCAGCAGCATATGCATCCTAGTGCCATGCAGTGCACATGTAAATTTGTAGTTTATCGGCCCAGTAGTAATTTATTTTTTAATAGCTTTTTTAAGCTAAACATTTCCCCTTCTAAATGAATTGAAGAAAGGTTTAGCCATAAGTGGGGTCTAGAGGTACGGCAAAAACAAACAAGATGGCAGCATGAACCAATGATTTCAACATACATATAAGTACATATTTATTGTAGCTGTTCAAATAAAAAATCTGTTTCTGAACACATCTGAGGCGAGAAAAAAGCTATCCAGATGCTGAATCTGCACTCAGATTTACAAGGCCTAATTTTTTTCATTGCTGGTTGAACAAGTTAGCTGACAGCTTGCTGCTTCCAGCTTGTGGGTTTAAAAAACAATATTGTTTGGAAATTTTATTAAGTAGCTGTAGCTGGCTAGACATATACAGTGCCTTGCGAAAGTATTCGGCCCCCTTGAACTTTTCAACCTTTTGCCACATTTCAGGCTTCAAACATAAAGATATGAAACTGTAATTTTTGTGAAGAATCAACAACAAGTGGGACACAATCATGAAGTGGAACGAAATTTATTGGATATTTCAAACTTTTTTAACAAATAAACAACTGAAAAATTGGGCTTGCAAAATTATTCAGCCCCCTTAAATTAATACTTTGTAGCGCCACCTTTTGCTACACCTTTTGCTACAGCTGTAAGTCGCTTGGGGTATGTCTCTATCAGTTTTGCACATCGAGAGACTGAAATTTTTGCCCATTCCTCCTTGCAAAACAGCTCGAGCTCAGTGAGGTTGGATGGAGAGTGTTTGTCAACAGCAGTTTTCAGTTCTTTCCACTGATTGTCGATTGGATTCAGGTCTGGACTTTGACTTGGCCATTCTAACACCTGGATATGTTTATTTGTAAACCATTCCATTGTAAATTTTGCTTTATGTTTTGGATCATTGTCTTGTTGGAAGACAAATCTCCGTCCCAGTCTTAGGTCTTTTGCAGACTCCATCAGGATTTCTTCCAGAATGGTCCTGTATTTGGCTCCATCCATCTTCCCATCAATTTTAGCCATCTTCCCTGTCCCTGCTAAAGAGAAGCAGGCCCAAACCATGATGCTGCCACCACCATGTTTGACAGTGGGGATGGTGTGTTCAGGGTGATGAGCTGTGTTGCTTTTACGCCAAACATAACGTTTTGCATTGTTGCCAAAAAG
>JACXGM010005424.1:0-35184 GCA_016801145.1 Umbra pygmaea | reverse complement strand
CACACACACACACACACACACACACACACACACACACACACACACACACACACACACACACACGCTCATCATCATCACTGACATCCACTTCTACTAAAAACTGCAGACTCCTGCTCAATTGTATCACTACCTGATGCTAATGCTGAAAAACAACCATCCCATTGGAATTGAATGACTTTTGTTCTCTACAATTTCATGTTGTGTTAGCAAGCTTTTATAATGAGGTCCAAGGACATGTGAGAGTAACATGTGACAGGCTTGAGGAGAGGCCACAGTGCAGCCTCACGTTCTCTACTGCACCCACGTCACATGGCCCTCTAGTGCCCACTCAGAGCACTCACACCCTTGGGGACTTCAGAGGCATGTGTGTACAGATACCTGCGTGAAACGCATTAAAATGTTGTCTAATGGGAAATGAGGGTATTCCCTTGATCCGTTGGGTGTCTAATGAACATTACCCTGTTTGTTTGCATTTGTAAAACAAGGTTATAGGAGATTGATGGTTACATTATCTTGTGTCATCACAGAGAATGATAGGCCAACATCCCTGGTGCCAGACCTCATCGACTACAACATGCCCCTGACCACCACCTATCTGAAGCAGATGAAACTGCAGTGCATGAGTACCAATGAACAGGTAAGGGTACACTGATGTGTTCACAATATGGAAGGACGCATGGGAGTAGCCAGCCTCATTGTAGTTTCTTTTAGGCTCCCTGTTCTGCACAGACACACATGCACACACACACACACACACAATACCCCCCCTCTCAACACAAGGGCACACACAGGATCATTCAGGACCACAAATCAAGCCCAGGATAATGTGTGTGAGGGCGTGCACGCTTGTGCATGTGTGTGCAGGCAATTGCATGTTGGTGTGTGCACCTAAGAAAATGTGTGCATGAATACAACTGTGTGTTTGTATGTGTGTGTGTGTGTGGGGGTTCTCTGACTGCCAGCCTGCCTGGTATGATAACCAAGGAGAGAATGAGATTTAGCTCTTTCCAATTACCCAAGCCTCTATGCGGCAGTCTAATTAACTGAGGTGTGAGAAAAGCAGAGGAGGGCCAATATGTCCTGTCTGCTACACACTGCTGGTCGTCTTGTACACGAACAAAAGTACCACTGGAGAAACCTCTTTTTATTATGTAGGGATAGCATCCACGTCCATGAGCTAGTCTACTTTTGTGTTTGGTCCAACTTATTAATACTAGCTATCATTATTAAAAGGTGATGGTTTAATTTTGTTTTGTTATAATTCATTTAGTACAATGCTGTGTGTCATTAGAAGCATGCCTTAAGATGTGATTTTAAACTGTCAATAATAATAGACAACCCTCATGTGTTGACTGAAATAGGACAATACATCCCCTGATGGAGGCAGAGTTTTGGGCATAGAAAGTGCTTGAGATTAAGATCAAGTCTCAGCAGAGGCAGGAAAGCAGGAACAATGACTCACCTTTTAACAGTGTGCTCAAGGCAACAAGGAATGTGATTGGGTGGGGCAGCTGAGGGTGAAATTTGATTGGGTGGGGTGGCTAAAGGGTAAGGTTTGATTGGGTATGGAGGCTGAGGGTGAATGCGGTGGATGTCAGGGTGTCAAAGGGCACTAAGGTGGACCATTATTAAATGATCACTCTGCGAATAAGGTCACAGGCTTTTGTGTGTCCTGTTTTTCTATTGGTTCCTAAGAAAGCATGAGGTCATGCAGAACGAGAGAGCAAGGGAGAAAGACAGATACCAAAAGAGGAAGAGAAGGATGTGGGGGGGGGCAGGGTGTTGGGTTAGACCATCAGAACACACGTGTCCACACCAATTCAATAAAAGAGGAAATTACCAAGCATCCTTCCTGCAGACGCTGGGCAGTGGCTGTGCCTCTGTCTGAGCACACACTGGGCGGGGGGGGGGGCAAATGAGATGAGAATTAAAGAGGGATGGTTCATTATCGTTCATGGGCTCTTTTCCCATATATTCCATCTCCTCCTGAGATAGCTAATTTAGGTTTTGGGGTGGGAGCGGGAGCAGGCTTTGGGGAGGTGGAGGACTGGGGGTATCGAGGCTATAATTACCAGACGGCTGTAGGGAGACACCAGATAAAATTCCATGTAAAGAAAGAAACAGTTTATTAAAAATTGGTCCAACACAAACAAACTGTCACTTTATAAGATTGAACAAAGAGGCGTGTCATTATTAGATTATTGTACAACAGAAAATGTTGACAAATGTAGAGGCCATACAGATTATACTTTTCAGGATTTTATGAGTTTTATAATGGGAACAACTAATAACCAATGAATAGTGTTAGTCTAAATAACCTGGGATTGAAGTTGATTTGAGTACCTGTAGCCAATGTAGTGTTGACCTGCTCTAATGTATTGGTATAAAGGAACTACACTCATATCAATATTTCACATGGTAGAAGTGCTTTCCTGGTTCATGTAGAACACAACTGCTTTGGTTCCTGTAAGCATATTCCTGTTCATGGTGAAATTATGTATTAGTGATTCATACACTTTCCAGGTTTTAACTGTAGGTGGCAGAAGATCCCCATATATCAGTCTCAGAGGTTGTCAATCCAATATATTGGCACACAAAGCCTATCAAAATGACTTAAATGTACATATGGTATACATATTATGTTCATTCTTAAGTCTGTTTTTGCTTTGTTTAAGATTGGATTATTTAAATATTCTCTTTAGAATGGAAGACTTGAAGGCAGTCAATGTAGCCTATTGACTCTGTGCTCACTTATTTCTCTACACATTTTGTAATTCTGATTTACATGTTAAATATTTACATATGTATGCCTATATCAGAACATAGCATGTATTATAATCCTGGATCAGTATTATATTTAGCAAGATGTACGCCAATTTTATAATTATTCGTTAATGCTGTAAAGAGCAGCTGGACTAATAATTGTTGCTAAGTAAATGATTGATAAGTCTACATTTTTATTTTAATTTTTCACTTCCCTGTCAATACAAAAGTCAAAGTAAAAAGATTGGATTTAAAGTCATAGGTTGGAATTTTGTAGAGAAAGAAACAAAGCAATATACTGTAGGCCTACACCACAGTGAGAATTAACAAAGGGGAGGGGAGAGTGGAAAGGCAGGACAGAGGGACTGTGGTAAATGCTTTCTAAAGCCGCCAATGACAATTTAAATGGATTTAGTGAACCCACTGTACAGCACTGTACAGTCCCTCTTTTGCACGAGGTGTGACGTCGGTTACATCTGCCCCGCCTCCATCTTTGGGGCTGGTTGCCAGTGTGAGTCTTGGAGGGTCCCGTACTCGCTCCTATTGCAGGACATTGTCTTTAATTTTTAAATAGAATAAAGAGACCGCAAGGGGTCCATTCAAGAGGACTTCGACATTCATACTTGCAAATTCACCATCAGAAGTGAAGGTAAGAATTTATATGATACGGTTGTGTTGTTATTATGCACTGCTCAGCTGCAGCTAAGACATTTTCACCAGCTGTGGGAAATATTGTTGTGGCAATAATCCCATTTCTTCCATTTCAGCATTAACCATAAAATGTCATATTTAATGGTAGTAAAAAATGTAAATATTTGTGTTTTCGATTATACCTCTATGACTTACCATTTCGATATAAGTCAGGCAATATTTTTGCATTACAGGGTTTAATATTGTGTTCTGTGGAAGTGAACAATCTATTCTATTATCCCGCAACTTAAAATGGTATAGTACGTTTGTAATAGTATTAAAAGTATAATTTGAATATCATGTTAATAGCAAACATATGTTCTAAGACGTTACTATACTGTAGCTGACGTGTAAAATCGCACATATATCCGGTTTTATCAACTGCTAGTTTACAATTAAACATTATGCCATTGATCGCATTAATTTTCAGATAGTGATAATAGTAATATTTTTCTTTAAACTAGATACTGTTGAAGTCCATCAACGCAGGCCCTTGTATGTCACGTTGTTCTTCTGTTCTTGTGGGATGCAGAATGACCAAGCACAGTGGGACCCCCCCAACACACACACACGCACACACACACACACACACACACACTCCCTTTTCCTCGGAGTGGCGCGTGCGGCGTGCTCTGCATTAATTCGTTTTTAGAATAATACAGACTGAATTCCAATTTGCTTTGTCTATCCGTACGTGCGTCTCTACTAAATTACATGCATGCAGAGGAAGTATTTTAGCTAGTACAATTTAGTATTCAGGTTTTAAATAATGTTGTTTAAAGTTATAAAGTATTTGAGGTTCAATATAACTGCTACTGTACACTGACGGCTCGTCAGTAGCGGTTAAAAAAGATTCCACACTTTAAAAAAGGCAAACATTTCCAGCTAGTTAAAAAGCTAAGCTAATCGATGTTATATTTATCTGTGTTTGGAAGCTGTCGACATTACTGTAATCAAAGTAGCAGAGCAACGAAATTCACAGTAAGTGAAAGAATTGTTAGGAAACATGTACTGTACACATGATAATGCCAGCTTGACGCCGTTTGACATGACCGCTAGCTAGCATGATCGTTCATTTGAGCAGTTAGCTGCATAGCTAGATGACGTTTGAACCTATGCGATGTCTAGGAAATTACCCGGAGAGTTAAATTAATATTTAATGGTTATCCTATGACGAAAAGATGATAACTGTATTGCCATCATCAGATGTGTGTAAAGCAAGGCACAAAAGTTAGCTAGCTAGCTAGTATGAATCTTTCAAGGTTTTCTTCTGACTTTGCTGGTGCGGTTGATTAACATGTGTTAAAGACAAAATAACAGTTTTGGGTACATCACTCAATGTGTTTCACACTTATATCCACACCAATTGTTATTATTATTATCAAGCATTGGCTCAGACCATGCATGTCACCAACAAGTGAAATATGACACAAGTGTAATGTTTTTGCTTCCTTATTTTAACACCATGGTTTGTACTTTACTGTAAAACAAAATGTGTAAGTAAATGTGGCTGCAGTGACAGCCATACACTGCTCTCTCAATCAGAACAATGGTAACAGGGTGTTTTCTGCTATCACTGTGTTTCCGTGGATGCAGTTGTCAGGACACAACATTTGAGGAAAGACCGCACAACCTAGCTGGCTGAATCCAACAAATACTGAGACTAGTTTTCCACTAACAATGTGTTAGTGGCTTTTAAACCCGCACATTTACAGTGTCTCACAAAAGGGAGTACACCCCTCACATTTTTGTAAATATTTGATTATAACCTTTCATGACAACACTGAAGAAATTACACTTTGCTACAATGTAAAGTAGTGAGTGTACAGCTTGTATAACAGTGTAAATCTTCTGTCCCCTTAAAAAACCACAACACACAGCCATTAAGGTCTAATCCGCAGGCTACAAAAGTGAGTACACTCCTAAGTGAAAATGTCAAAATTGGGCCCAATTAACCATTTTCCCTCCCCTGTGTCATGTGACTCATTAGTGTTACAAGATCTCAGGTGTGAATGGAGAGCAGGTGTGTTAAATTTGGGGTTATCGCTCTCACACTCCCTCATACTGGCCACTGAAAGTTCATCATGGCACCTCATGGCAAAGAACTGTCTGAGGATCTGAAAAAAATAATTGTTGCTCTACATAAAGATGGCCTAGGCTATAAGAAAATTGCCAAGACCCTGAAACTGAGCTGCAGCACGGTGGCCAAGACCATACAGTGTTTAAACAGAACAGGTTCCACTCAGAACAGGCCTCGCCATGGTTGACCAAAGAAGTTGAGTGCACGTGCTCAGCGTCACAACCTCTGTCTTTAAGAAATAGACGTATAAGTGCTTCCAGCATTGCTGCAGAGGTTGAAGGCGTGGGGGGTCAGCCTGTCAGTGCTCAGACCATACGCTGCCCAATGCATCAAATTAGTCTGCATGGCTGTCTTCACAGAAGGAGACCTCTTCTAAACATGTTGCACAAGAAAGCCCGTAAACAGTTTGTTGAAGCCAAGCTGACTTAGGTCATGGATTACTGGAACCATGTCCTGTGGTCTGATGGTCAAGATAAACTTATTTGTTTCAGATGGTGTCGAGTATGTGTGGCGGCAACCATGCGAGGAGTACAAAGACAAGTGTGTCTTGCCTATAGTCAAGCATGGTGGTGGGAGTGTCATGGTCTGGGCCTGCATTAGTGCTGCTGGCACTGGGGAGTTACAGTTAGTTGAGGGAACCATGAATGCCAACATGTACTGTGACATACTGACGTAGAGCATGATCCCCTACCTTTGGAGACTGGGCCGCAGGGCAGTATTCCAACATGATAATGACCCCAAACACTCCTCCAAGACAACCACTGCCTTGCTGAAGAAGCTGAGGGTAAAGGTGATGGACTGAGTAAAGGTGATGGACCTAAATCCTATTGAGCATCAGTGGGGCATCCTCAAACGGAAGGTGGAGGAGCGCAAGGTCTCATCAACCAGCTCCGTGATGTCGTCATGGAGGAGTGGAAGAGGACTCTATTGGCAACCTGTGAAGCTCTGGTGAACTCCATGCCTAAGAGGGTTAAGGCAGTGCTGGAAAATAATGGTGACCACACTAAATATTGACAATTTGGGCCCAATTTGGACATTTTCACTTAGGGGTGTACTCACTTTTATTATTAATTTATTTTGAGGGGACAGCAAATTTACACTATTATACAAACTGTACACTCACTACTTTACATTGTGGCAAAGTGTAATGTCTTCAGTGTTGTCACATGAAAAGTTATAATCAAATATTTACAAAGATGTGAGGGGTGTACTCACTTGTGGAGATACTGTATTATCCCCTGCCTTTTTCCTGAGCATCACATGGACACAGCTTTGCACCCCCAACAAAACCTTTTCTGACCATGAGAGTTTGTCAGTTGAACACTGCACTTTGTGCATTGCCTCCATAGTAATTCCTGCCCTCGAGCCAAGCTTCATAACTGGTAGTTGGTGTTTGCTCTTCTTTTCCGTGGCCGCTCCCTAATGTTGCTTCTTTCCTACCTCTGTGTCATCCCATTGTTTTGTGCTTCCATTAGGAAGCCTCATTGAAGATATTGCATTATATATTTAGCAATTGTGTTTTTTGGGGGAGGAAGAGGATGAAGAAAATTGGGAGACATCTGTCATGCTTCTACTCCTGGCTAACTGTGGAGGATGGTGCTGTTGTAGTCCCATATCACCCACGAGTGTCCTGATTTATCCCTGTTGTCCTCTTGGGGCAGACAACGAGTGTGTGCAGTTTTTCACAGCATAATGGGAGGTTACAATGGGTCTAATCCTATGCTCCCTGTTGCCCCTGGCTCCCCGCAGCTTGTCTCTCTGTGCTCGACCAGTGCTGCCTGCCCTACTCCGTTGGCTCTTTGTAAGGCTCACCAGTGGAACCGCTTGCTCTCCGTTGACTTCCCCCGACCCTGCCGGTGCAAATCTCTGCTTTCTCATTACTTACATTACTAATCATTAACATGCATCCTACTCAGTTTGGTTTAGTTATAGGCTACATCCTTGGAGTATGTATATATCCTAGCCAGCAACAAGCACAGTCCTCTTTTGACCTGGAGTGCTATAATCCTGCCTCTTGGTTGGATTGGTTCCAGGGGGGAAAGAGGTTAATCGTCATACTTGTGGTAGATTTGTGCTACTCATAATCCTACCCATTCTATCTTTGGTATATGCACAGGAGCTGACTGTGAGAGATTATTGAAAGCGAAGGCTAACTGTTCCCCAAGTCTCTTCTGAAATCACTAAGCTACTACTCTGTCTAACCACTCTTCTGTAAGTTCGGTCAGAGGCAAGAACTAGGGTCTGAAATGAGATTACCAAAGTTACTACTTTATAGAACAGCAATCAGCATTTTGAAAAATATCAAAACATATTCCCTTTCCCTGTTTTGGGAAGGTGTAGCTGGAGGAATGTAAATACTCAATACATTTTTAGATAAGAAATTAAAGGTCTATGTAGTTTTTTGGATGTACCTGGAATTTTGGGGGGATATTGAGTCCATAGGACATCTTTGTTTGCTGGTTAAAGCACTTAGGCCTAAATGAGTGCAAAGTAGCCTACTCCTTTGTGTAAGAACAGAGCTAGCATTTTCAAATGTCAGACTTTCTAAATCATTGTTTTAATATATTTAACCTGCATTCTAGATTAACATACTGATGTTTAGTAGACAAGCACACAGTTAATTCGTTTAAAACCACAAATCCTTTGGTTTGAACAAGCTAGTTTGAAAACTTCAACACGGAAGACATTGTCAATGTAAGTTCTTAAAAGTTGTTGTCTCGGTTTTCTCTTTCCTCACACGTTCGAAAATCTTAAAAAAGATTTTCCTGGTAGTTTTTTACCAGAGGTATAGTTTCAGTGAAATACAATAACGGAAAGTGCTTTAGCGTTCACCCTGGTTTTGACTTTAACACTAGCAACTTTCCGCGCACTGCCTGCCAACAGCAACATTGCACCAGCAAGAGTCGTTTTTATTAATAATAGCATTGAATGTTAAATAATCTGCCTGGGTTAGATACACCTGCAGCATGGTAATACAATACACCGGCCGTGCAATTTTTTGGCTGCCCCACTGGGATGCAACTTACTGAAGGTAGCACTTCGAAACAACTGCTTTGCTTCTTTGAATGGCTTTGCAAGATTTGCTTTATTTTATTATTTTATTTAAAAGCAATGTACCCCATTTATCTCCACTTGGTTTTGTCAAATTCCCCCAAACCCTGCCTTGTTGGCACCTCTGCAACTCCTTGGACAGATCGAGGATTGTAAAGGGCGCTCACATGGTTCCTCCAACTACATGTTGCTGAGCCATTTGATTCTTATCACACTGCTCATCCAAAACAAAAGTGTTTAGTCAGCACATGCGTTGGATTATTCCACTCACCAACACAACTTTACTTCCATGATTGAACATAGAATTAGGTTTGGAAATATTTGTACTGTTGTGTACAAAATGTGTTCAAATTACAGTTAAATAATAAATATGGGCTTGAAGTGCAGCCTCCCAGTTTTAATTTGAGAGTATTCCCATCCAAATTGGTGGAGGGGTTTAGGAATTACAGTTCTTTAAAGGTACAATATGTAATATCAATCAAAACAATAACAAAATACATACTTTGAATTGAAAGAAAACCTCACTATACATATATTATATATATTTCTTCGTTGTGTACTTACATTATCCTAAATGTTTCCACCAACTTTCAAATCCAGATAAATTTGTAATTTAATTTGAAGACACAGGACATTTCTTTTTGTCGCCCGTCAATGACGTCATATAATATAGTTGTTCTAAGTTCCAGGGAGCCGCCAAACATAACGTGAATAAAGTTATAATATTTTTAACAATACATTACTTTGTCAGTGAAAATGTTTTCTGCCGGAGACGCTAGATTGGAAGGTTGTCAATGACGACGATAACAAAACCCATGATCCCACGCATCTTCCCGACGTCATCCAAGTACATCTTTTGCTATTGTTTTGATTGAGAGCCCCCTGGTGGCCAAAAATTACATATTGCACGTTTAATATGTAGCCTCCTCTTTTTCAAGGGACCAAAAGTAACTACACAATTGACTCAAAAGCTGTTTCAGCTTGTGTGGGCTATGCCTTCATTATTTCTTCATCAATTATGGTAAGCAGGTAAAAGGTCTGGAGTTGATTCCAGGTGTGGCATTCTCAATTGGAAGCTGTTGCTGTAAACCCACAACATGCAGTCAAAGGAGCTCTCAATGTAAGTGAAACAGGCCGTCCTTAGGCTGCAAAAAGAAAAACAATCCATCAGAGAGATAGCAGGAACATTAGGAGAGGCCAAATCAACAGTTTGGTACATTCTGTAAAAAAAAAGATTGCACTGGTGAGCTCTTCAACACAAAAAGTCCTGGATGTCCATGGAAGACAAAGGTGGATGACTGTAGGATCTTTTCCATGGTAAAGTAAAACCCCATCACAACATCCAGACAAGTGAAGAACACTCTCCTGTAGGTAGGCATATCATTATCCAAGTCTACTATACAGAGAAGACTTCATGAGAGCAAATACAGAGGGTTCACCACAAGCTGCATTCCATTCGTAAGCATCAAATAAAAAGGCCAGATTAGACATTGCCAGACAACATCTACAAAAGCTAGGCCAGTTTTGGAACAACATTCTATGGACAGATGAAACTAAGATCAACCTGTACCAAAATGATGGGAGACAATGTATATGGAGAAGGCTTGGAATGGCTCATGAACCAAAGCATACCACATCTGTAAAACATGGTGGAGGCAGTGTGATGGCGTGGGCATGTATGGCTTCCAATGCTACTGGGTCACCAGTGTTTATTGATTATGTGATGAAAACAGAAGCAGCCGGATAAATTCTGAAGTGTATAGGAATACATTGTCTTCTCAGATTCAGCCTAATTCAGAGAAGTAGATTGGATGTCGCTTCACTTTACAGATGGACAATGACCTAAAACACACTGTGAAAGCCACCAAGAATTTTTTAAGGCTTAGAAATCATTCATCTGATCTCAACACGATCAAGCATGCATTTCACTTGCTGAAGACAAATCCTAAGGCAGAAAGACCCAGGGACAAACAACAACTGAAGACAGCTGCAGTAAAGGCAAGGTATCACAAAAGAGGAAACCCAGCATTTGGTGATGTCCATGCGTTCCAGTCCTCAAACAGTCATTGCAAAGCCTGCGAAGGATTCTCAAAAAAGGATTAACATTTTTATTTTATTCATTATTGAGTTCATTTATCCAATTGCAGTTGAGCTCCTGAAATAAGGGGACTGTGTCAGAAAATGGTTGTAATTCCTAAACATTTAATCAAATATTTTGGTTCAAACCCTTGATTTAAAGATGAAAGTCTGCACTTCAATTGCATTTTGTCTGTTTCATTTCAGTTCCATTGTGGTGGTGTACAGAGCCTAAATTATGTCAGTGTCCAAAGATTTTCAAGACCTAACTATAATGGCGCCCCTACTGCACACAAGGAGTCACTGGAGAGTGATGTGGCAAGGTAGATAATCTGATTTATCAATCCCAAATCCCCGGCAGCGCTGTGCTAATTCAAGCTGCCTTGTGCTGGGGCTTCTGGGCAAAGTCAGAGAAGCTGTAGTCAGGATCAAACCACTTGCAAGATGTTCTTTCTTGGAATATAGTTTATATCTTTGACTCTTCTTTACCTTAGTTGTGAACAAGACAGTTCCATAATTGTCAAAATGTGGAAAACTGTTTTTGATTTCTCGATTCCTGTAGTAGTGTGTTTTTATTTCTGTTGGAGATTGTGTCAGGCCCATAAAAAGACCCACTACAAACCACCACAACCAGTAAACCTTACCATGTGAAAGTGCTCCTGTCACTGTACTTAAGTTACACATTTGTCTATTTGACAAGACAAACTTTATATACTGTATATTTGTGATTGTCACCCTGAGAAACATATCTGAATTCACTAGATTTGCAGTCTGTTGCTGTCAGCATCAAATAAAGCCAGTTGGCAGCATTGAGGTAGAGCTGAAGCCTTGTTGTGGGGACTGTCAGCTAGTCAGATGGCGCTCATCAAGAGGGAATGTTGACGTGTTCTGCTGTGCTGCTTTTCACTGCCCTGAACTCATACAGAATAACAGAATTACTTTGTAATGGGACACTGTCAACCATGGTTATTTATTTCTCAGGGGGTGGGTATTTAAGACTCACGGCGCTTGCTGTCTTGTCTGTCAGGGATATTTAGCACCATATTAAAAGCAAAGACTTTTCCCAGTTTCTTTCATTTACACATGGCTAAGGATCTGCCAGTCTAAAGTCAGGGACCATATTAGCTTTTGTCACAGTTGACTATCTAGAGGCAGCCCACCCCAACACAAGGTTACAGATTGTGTTTGCTATGAATCTGGAAGTTCACTACACACTGACTCTGATAAGAGGTTTATTACTGGTTTGAATCACATCAAAAGTACACTACAGTCTAGGGTCAGGGAAAACTAGGCCAACAGTAGTTCTGAAGAGAGCCCCGGATCTGCCATGACCAGCCATGTTGGTCTCCTACTGTAGAGAAGAGATAAGAGGGACAATCAGACTATACCTGATGCAGTACTTTATCTTCATCTGCTTGGGTTTGGATATGTGGCTAGTATACGATTAAATAATGTAGTGTATCAGATGGAGTGTATCGGATGGAAACATCTTAGTTACCTGTGACTTAAATGATTCAGTCTGGAATGGGTTTCAGCACTCATTTGAGCACTCACTATGGAAATGCGTTTAGTTAACGCATAATAGTTCTGTCTTGTTATAGCACACTTGATGCTCTTCATGTTGGCCTATCATCAGAAACCGTGTAATTGTACCCTGGCTCTATGCTGCTACATCTCTATGTAGAGTGATGCTCAGCACGTATAACCAATGTAATCAAATAGGCTCAGGGGTGTATGACTTTAATGGATTTGCTTTCCTTCTGGTCATCTTGTTTCTAGCTCCTCATCTATGTGCTTCACAAACCCCTGTCTTGTCTTGTCCCGTGTGTGTGTTGTGTGTGTGTGTTGTGTGTTTGTTGTGTGTTTGTCCCGTGTGTGTGTTGTGTGTTTTTCTACTGAAGGAAAGCCTCGCAGTCAGAAATATTAGGACACTTTTTTGAATCCCTGTACCGACGCTTGATTCCACTGAGATTCTTTACACAAATCCCTGTAGTCAGTTTCCTTTTCTACCCCAGCCATCTCTGTTGTCA
The DNA here is from genome assembly GCA_016801145.1 of Umbra pygmaea. Taxonomy (NCBI): domain Eukaryota; kingdom Metazoa; phylum Chordata; class Actinopteri; order Esociformes; family Umbridae; genus Umbra; species Umbra pygmaea. The sequence continues at coordinate 22,494 of JACXGM010005424.1, read as the reverse complement.
GACGCCACTGGATAGAGTAACATGCAGTGCAGTGTAATGGAGCTGGCCCATTCTCAGTGGGGCTCTCAGCAGCCCAGCCCTGCTCCTTTAGCTGGGTGCCAGCAGAGCATCATCCTAAACTCAACAGCCACACAAATAGCTTCCCACCAGTCTCCACGGCTAATCAATGAAGGTCAGTTGGGAACCATGGATTATCCTCCATCCCCTTTTTCATAGTAAAAGAATGCTTTTTATTTGCTTTTTGGCAGAGCGGCCTAGTGGTTTCATATCTTGCAGGGTACATTGATATGAATCTATCAGCATGTCCGTCCAGTAGCCTGTCCATCACCACACCCAGCAATCTGCATCTACCTTTTTTATTTATCAGCCATTGTATTGTATGAACTTTAGGTGCTTGGAAACGTCTGGTGTGTGTAGTGAATGGGCTGGTGTTTGGAGTGGGTACAGTATGTGTGCCTGTGTCAGTGGTGGTATTTTCCTTTCCTCACGGCTGGTTTTCCATGGAATCAATACTCTGCAGTAGAGGCTTGTAGTCTGCACCATGTTAATCCTCTCAAGGCTGCCTGAGACTGGAAGGTGTGTTTGTGTGTCTGTGTGTGTATTCACATTTCTCCCTAGCCAATGAATGCCACACAATTATCAATATCCTCACCTCCCTGTTCAGAATGATACTCTTCCTGCCACTCCCCCAACGTCTTCATTGATTCCTAAGACAAAGGGCACTGAAAGACATCCACTAGGACATTCATAACATCCTTCTTGATAGTCCTACTGCTTGACTGGCACCTGTCGTCAGCTTGTCTGGTTTTACCTAACATTCTGTCCTTCGTTCAAAATATAATTTCTTCCACTGAGTTCATGGCTGTCTCTGTGTTCATTAGGAGATATTAGATGAGAAAACACCCCACACTGCATTGTTGTAGACTGTCAGACAGACTTACCACATGGCCCCAGGCATGCCCTGCGTTTACAGTAAAAGCAAATAAAACGATGACGGTTAGTTAAACTGGGATTTATCCTACTTAACATGTTTACATTGCCTAGTATCTGAGTCCTTGTATTTCATACTTCATCTTCATAAGTCTTACTGTGCTTCATTTCTCAGAACCAGAACTGTTCAGAATTGTCATCTTCATTTCCAAGCCTAATGTTCCTGATCAGTTTCCATGGCAGCCAATAAACATGCTGCTGTCCCTTTCTCCCTATTTATAGAGGAGAGAATGCAGGGCTGCTGAAATGCCAGCTTCCATGTAGCCTGCATCCAAGGAGGAGGAGGAGGAGGGGGAGGGAAAATGCAGGATAGGGAGGGGGCAGGTAAAAGAAAGCCAGTTTCATTGGAGACTAGGAGGTCTGTTGCTCGCCCGCCTTTGCACACTTTAAAACAAAGAGAACAAAAGGGCGAGTCTACAGAGCAGCATGGACATGAAAGCAGAGCAGACACCAAAGGTCCGGTCACTAACTGCATTAGCTTGAAATGGACTTCCTCAGTTCCGGCATCTGTGGAGAAAGCACTTCAGATGGCACAAGGGGTCATTTTATGTCTTCTGTGGTGCTAGACCTAATTGTCTTAAGAAATAAATTGTTAAAGTAGAAACAAATTGGTGCACTAGAGTTTGGTGTGGTGGTTTAAACTTCAGACTCTGGACCACACGTTTTTGTAGAGTGACAGTGTGTAGTAGACAGCTCTGTAAGTGGAGCATTTGACTTATTTGGATCTCATTAATCATTGAACTGAGTGCATGTAGACTGTGGTCCCATATTTCATTAGCAGCTTAGCAAGAGGCCATATTACAGCTGAGTCTTAAGAGAAATGGACCTCCCCTGTTCTGCTGTCTTGGACAAAGCTCTAACTACACTCCACTTGCCGGTTGCTTATATGGAGAAATACTCATTGTAGATTTGTTTTTCTCAACTACCATATTAAAAATAGAAGAACGCCCCTACCCAGCTGGGTTTTTCTGCAGCAGGGCTGCTGCACTGAAGTGTTGTCATTGTAAACATACTCTAATTTAGCTAGTGCCTCAGGTTAATGCACTGGAAAACTCTACCATGATACAATATAAATGAAAGACGAAAGAGCACCGCAACCAACAGTAGCCAGTAACTCCTCCTACTTTTTCGTGATAACTCCTGATGCAAAATGGGCTTCATAAAATACACCTGATTGATTGATCCAGAATGTGCCTGGGGATAAGTAGGATAGATCTGCATCTCCACTCTCCAATCATTTACCATTGATACACAAAGTCACACAGTTAATGTAGAGTATTAGGTTGGCTCTTAATTAGTCTAGGCTCTTTAACGCAGAGTAGGTCTGTTTGATGTTGTCTAAAAAAGGGAGTGGTTCTGTTGTATTATATTGTAGCTACAGTATGTGTTGGTTGGTGCTGTTTACCAAGGTTGAACGTCATCTGAAAGAGATCAACCTTCTCTCATCGGCCTGTAGATTAGATGAGAAAATTAGCCTGGGATCATTAATGAAAAATAAAAACAAATAAAAGGAAGGCCAGCAGCCAGGATTGGGAGGTGGGTGTAGGTAGGTATCCTTGGAAAAGCTTGGAAATACACTCACCTAAAGGATTATTAGGAACACCCGGTCATTTTCTCATTAATGCACTTATCTACTCAACCAATCACATGGCAGTTGCTTCAATGCATTTGGGGTGTGGTCCTGGTCAAGAAAATCTCCTGAACTCCAAACTGAATGTCAGAATGGGAAAGAAAGGTGATTTAAGCAATTTTGAGCGTGGCATGGTTGTTGGTGCCAGACGGGCCGGTCTGAGTATTTCACAGTCTGCTCAGTTCCGGGGATTTTCACACACAACCATTTCTAGGGTTTACAAAGAATGGTGTGAAAAGGGAAAAACATCCAGTATGCAGCAGTCCTGTGGGCAAAAATGCCTTGTTGATGCTAGAGGTCAGAGGAGAATGTGCCGAGTGCTTCAAGCTGATAGAAGAGCAACTTTGACTGAAATAACTACTCGTTACAACCGAGGTATGCAGCAAAGCATTTGTGAAGCCACAACATGCACAACCTTGAGGCGGATGGGCTACAACAGCAGAAGACCCCACCGGGTACCACTCATCTCCACTACAAATAGAAAAAAGAGGCTACAATTTGCAAGAGCTCACCAAAATTGGACAGTTGAAGACTGGAGAAATATTGCCTGGTCTGATGTTTGGCGTAAACAGAATGAGAACATGGATCCATCATGCCTTGTTACCACTGTGCAGGCAGGTGGTGGTGGTGTAATGGTGTGGGGATGTTTTCTTGGCAGACTTTAGGCCCCTTAGTGCCAATTGGGCATTGTTTAAATGCCATGGCCTACCTCAATCAATCAATCAAATTTATTTATAAAGCCCTTTTTACAACAGCAGTTGTCACAAAGTGCTTTGACAGACACCCAGTCTGAGACCCCCAAAAGCAAGCAACACAAGTGATGCACAGTGGCTAGGCAAAACTCCCTAGTAGGAGGGACCTGGGAAGAAACCTAGAGAGAGACCAGACTCAAGGGGGTGGCCAGTCCTCTTCTGGCTGTACCGGGTGGGGGATCTGAAGGTACACAGCCCATTGTAATAAGGTCAATCAGCGTTCAATTATTGTCCAGCAATGAAGATATGATGGGTGGACTGTGACCATAGTCTTTATGTAGCATCAATACAGTTGGGTGGTCTTGCGAAGGAAGACCGTGAAGCTGCCTGGATATGAAAGCTAATGTCATCGGGTGGAAACGGGATCATCAACCACAGTGACATGGGATCCAGCACAGCAGCGGGCCGGGCACAGGAAGGGGACTGGAAGGAGTCATCAGGCCACATGGTCCTGTCGCATGTTCCTAGGGTCCTCCTAGGATAAACATGACATCAGGAACATTAGAGTGGGCATACCTTGGGTCTAGTACCTTGACACAGCTCTGACCCCAAAATGAATATATAAAACACTAGTCCTCCGGCACATAAACTATTGCAGCATAACATCTGGGACAAGAGACGGGGGGGACAAGAGACGTGGTCCTGCACAAGGGGGCCTCGGGCAGGAGCAAGCAGGCATGCTTCCGACCCACCCACATTGCCAAGACCACACCTCCAAAGGGTCACCAGCAGACCGTAACCACCGCAGGGGTAGCATTGGAGTGAGGATATCCCAATAGAGAGAGGGGAGCCTACCAGGCAAGCCAACATGGGCGGTTCATTAACAGTGCCGCCGTTCTCTTTTAGCCCCCTGGGCCAGACTACACTGTACCATAGAACTTACTGAAGAGATGAGTCTTCAGCATAGACTTAAATGTTGAGACTGACCATGAGCATTGTTTCTGACCATGTCCATCCCTTTAATGGCCACCATGTACCCATCCTCTGATGGCTACTTCCAGCAGGATAATGCACCATGTCACAAAGCTCGAATCATTTCAAATTGGTTTCTTGAACATGACAATGAGTTCACTGTAATAAAATGGCCCCCACAGTCACCAGATCTCAACCCAATAGAACATCATTGGGATGTGGTGGAACGGGAGCTTCGTGCCCTGGATGTGCATCCCACAAATATCCATCAACTGCAAGATGCTATCCTATCAATATGGGCCAACATTTCTAAAGAATGCTTTCAGCACCTTCTATGCCATGTAGAATTAAGGCAGTTCTGAAGGCGAAAGGGGGTCAAACACAGTGTTAGTATGGTGTTCCTAATAATCCTTTAGGTGAGTGTATACTGTAGGTTTATAATATTGTCATTGGACAAGATGTCAGTTCTGTTTGATCATTCTAATTAAGTTTAAATTTATGCCAAATGTGCTAACGAAATTTAGATTTGTTGAACGCTCATGATGGTCAAGACTATTCTCTTGCCTGTACTCACTGCCAACCAGGAGACCAAAGGCGAGTGCAAACTGCACTGATTGTAGGGCTTTCGTTCGCTTGCTGTGCAGTTTACCTCAGATCGCTAGCTACCTCATACCGTGTTTTGTGAACAACCGATTGTTAGTGACTAGCGATTCCCCTGTTAGAATTGCAACGAGAATCCAGACACTAGTCGCTACCTCTCAGAGGTAGGTGCTAATTTCTCTCACATCTGAGCGCGTGTATGTGCATCCACCTGAACTGTATGTCCTTACCAGGTATCATCTGCACACTGTTTAGACACGGTGTGTGTAAACCGAACTGAACTGTGTCCTTACCACGTATCAGCATACTGTTTAGAGACGGTGTGTGTAAACCCAAGTCATTGATTGAATGAAGATCACATAAGCCTATGGTGAGACTTTGAGACTTGATCCAGTTTGATTGATGCCTGTAGCTGAGAATCCATTTGACATCCAGCTGGCAGCCTCAGAATGCTGATTACGTACTCCCTTGATCTGCTTGACCTCAATAGGCCAAGCTGCCCAGACCCCTCCCTCTCTGGCTAACTAATGACCTGGTGACCCCTGGAACCCCAGTCCTCATTCCTGTCACATGGGTTCTTTAGGAGCAGTGTGGCAGCACATGGTCTGCTCCTACAGTTTATACGGATGCCCAGCGGTTTTCCTCCTGGTTTAGATGCCGTCCACTACGTCCCTCCGTCCACCCTACAGCAGGCCAGTTAGTCAGGGAGGGCCTCTGTCTCTGTGCACAGCAATGCGTCAATAATGTTCAGGCCAATTTAGAAGGGAAACAAGTTAAGCAGTGTAAGTGTGTGCTGGGCATCCAGCCTGCTGACTGGCATGTCCTTTGGGGTAGGCACTAGGCATGCTGGGGGAGCTATAGCTAATGCAGACCTCTATTGTGAACTTTCTTTTACAAGGAGGACATACGCGCCTCATTTGACTAATATTCAATTAAAAAAATGTAGCCATTTAAGTTAATCTTACATTTTTATTTGCGCACTGGTGCACATACATTAAAATTCATCAGCACCGTATTAAAATCAAACTAAATTAAATGCCGCAAAGCATAATTCTTCAGTGCATAAGCGGTTAAAATTGGTGCCCTGCACAGTCCTGTATTTTCTTTTCCTGCTTGTAGAAAATGAGGATCTAGCCAGGTTCTGTTAGCGGTCTGCACTGCGGTATGACCATCAGCCTTCTCTGGCTTTTAATGACTGCAGCAATGCAATGCACACTAAGTAGGTACTTGCCTGACTGCCTATGGCACTCCGCTTTATGTTCTTTATTTCTCTGTGGAGGCCTTGCTTACGTTTCATCATTATTGATTGTGCCTATACCTAGCCTGCCAAATGGAAGGGCGGTCTGATTTCAGAGCGGAGGATGTTTGGAACATTCACAGGAAGGATGTTGTGTTAAACGCTATTCCCACAGATGCTGTAGTCTCTATGTGATGTGTTTTATTTTGGTGTACGATGTGTGCGTATATGTTGAGCTTATGAGACTGTACTCTACGTGCACTGCAATGTGTGCTCCTAAGTGTGTGGTGTAGGATGGTATGGTTGTGTCAGGCAACGTCAGAGGGCTTCAGCTGGTCTTAAACATTCATTCATTTTTACATTTTTTTCATTTAAAGATGCCATCTGAGATTTTTTGTAATTAACAAATTAAATGTAAACCTCCAGTTTTTACCTGAATGTGTTAAATGCTGTGATTTTGGTTGGATAAGTCTGATTATCTTGCCACGTCCCTCTTCAGCAACTCCTTGTGTTCAGATCGGCGCTTGTAAATCCTGTGTTGTCCTTCATACTTATGTGGTATTCCAAGAAATTCTGCAATATCCTTCTTGAAATTCCCTCAAATGGCTTGGATATTAAAAGTTTTGCCTATAATTAAAAAAATCAAATAGGCCTACGTTGGGCTGTGCAATGTCTGACTTTACACATAGTCGAATAGACATGTCCAAACATTGTCGACAGATGATGTAATCCTCTTTATTATCCATGAAAATTGCATTTATTCTTTGCGCTACGAGGGGTGAATTGGCAGGAATAACTAACCTGAGCCATATTAACGCACATTAATTAACTTAATTGTAGAGATGCACCGATTCCAATGCTGGGATCGGAAATGTGTCTGATATGATGAGGTATGATACTGGCCTAAAATAGGAGATTGGATATCGGCATATGGAGTCCGATACCATGTCTTAATAAGGTGCAGTAAACATGAGAGTTGTAGTGACTGGTCGTTCAAAACTCAAAGTTTGAAATTACACATTTGTGCATCTATATAGCAGAGCTAGTCAGTGAGAAATCCATCCTGCTTTGTCAGACATATACAGTACAGTGAAGTGAATTAAGAGAATATAGAGGGCAAAACGCGTTTAGTTATGAAAATTACGAATATGATGCGAATATAATACAATAATGTTATCCGTGATTGAGGAAGTTGAAAAAGTAACACGTCAAGCACATAAAGTGGAATGCTAAACGCTCATTGATGATTGGGCTGTCAGTAAAAATGAGGATGTGGTGTTCGTTGAGTCTGCATCCATGATTGGATTCTGATAAGCAGCACTCTCATTTAACCAGAGAAGCTTACACACAAATGTAACAGGAGTTTGTTCGATTTCTCAATGGTAAACTTCACTGAATTAGAATATGTTGTTAATCAACTATTTTTCTTTGCCAGAATATGGTTTACTATTAATATTTGTTGTATTGTGTTTGGTTCCATTGCTGAAGACACATCTGCTTGTAGATTTGATTAGATCTAATTTAGCCAGTGCTTAGATTATTTAATTATTAATTTCAGACATGTTTTGCAAACAGATTATTCTAAAATACAAGTTAAATTAAAAGCTGATTCAACTAATATAAGTTAAGTGTTAGAAAAGTTTTTATTTGTTTCAAATAACGGATGGCAGCGCGAAAGCGCACAAAAAATAACACTAAAACTTGGGAAGCTAGATCTAGAAATGAAACAAACCTTCAAACATACAATGACAATAATTGACAAAGGCAAAGGGAAACAGAGCAAGCTATATACACATAATTATATGACAGTAGGAATTACACAATTCTGGGACTTTCTTTAGTTGATGACCATGTCTGCGCTGAAAAGGGGCTTAGACTGTAGCTCATTCTTCAAGTAATGTTTTAACATTCTTCTTTTGCATGGCAAGTAGGAAAATACAGAAATGTGGTTTTATCCAATTTTTTGTTGTCTAATGGAGCGAGTTGTTATAATGAATACATTCACAAGTAATAAAACGTCAGGTTTGATACCATGATGTCGTTGCAAAACTATAATTAAACAGGAAACACTCTTGAAGTGTATAATTATTTTGCTTACATTATAACAAATACGGCCATAATAATACTGTAGTAGCCTTAAGTTATTTAGTAAATCTAGGTATTATTCTGGCCTCTTTTTGCCTTAATAAAGCTTACTTTCCAAACGTTTTGGTCACTCTTGAACTGCATTTTGATGAATCAGAGAGAGACAGAAAAACTTTTTAAACAATGTTGTTGGGAAGAAAAATGTAATTCCAAAGTATAAAGGTGATCCAGTCTAAACCTAGTCAATTGTAGAAAATTATAAATAGGCTATATTTTTCAAACATAAAATATAAAATAAGAGCCTAATCAGTTTAACGTGTGTTACTTCGATACACATATACTGGTTTTCTTTATTATAAATTTAGTATGCTGTACTCTACATGTTGTCTTCATACAGTTGTGCTCAAAAGTTTGCATGCCTCTAGATATTTGGTAATATACAGTATGTACCATTTTTAAAGAAAACATGAGTGAGCAAGGCAATACAATGTTTTTTTATTTCTCATGGGAGTTATATTAAACTGTAGGCCTAGGCCATAACATAGTTGCACAATCATGAAACTTGACAACAAAGAAATAAATTAAATGACCCCGGTTCAAGTCTATATACCCTCAGTTCTCAATATGGTGTATTTCCCCATTTAGCAGCAATGACAGCGTGCAGTGGTTTGTGAAAGTGTAACATCTGTCACAGGAATGTGTTGGTCTCGCCGCTCAAACTCCCCAGAATACTGAGGATCCCTTCTAACACCTTCCGCCAGCAGGATTAGGGAGCGTGTAATTATGAGCACCTGTTTCTACCTACCTCGTTAGTAATGTATAAATGCCTGTGTGTCTCTAATGTTAGTTGTTGGTTATTGTAAGTACGGAATGTCACACCTGTGTCCTGTTGCCTATTTAAGTATATTTTGTGAAGTTTATTATTTGTTATGTTTGTAAATGTAAACTTTGTTGCTACTTTGTTTCTTGAAGTTTATTGCGTTGAGTCTAAGAAATATGGAACCTGTATGATTGACGTTGAACCTTCCTGGTTTATGTTCAAGCTGGATTGCATCTGAGTTTGGATATACTCAGTGGCGATTTTAGAAATTGACAGTTAGTGGTGCTCAGCCCCAATACGAGAATGTGCAAAGTGCATGTAATTCATCAATTACTGTTAGATTCCCCAAAACAAAAACGCCATAACGATGGCTGCTAACAATACTGACCATGAAAAAGGGATCTAAATGGGTTTTCAACTGTGTCTATGATGGTGACAACTAAAGACTGTGAAACATCCTATGCTTTTATAAAAGACTCATAACCACCAGGTACAAAACCTAAAACCTCAATGAACAATAAGAGTGTGGGAAAGTTGAATATACAGTCATATGCAAACGTTTCGGCACCCCTGACAATTTCCATGATTTTCATTTATAAATAATTGACTGTTTGGATCAGCAATTTCATTTTGATCTATGAAATAATTGAAGGACACAGTAATATTTTAGTAGTGAAATGAAGGTTATTGGATGAACAGAAAATGTGCATCTGCATTGCCTGATAGGCTACATTACCAGAGGTTGTATTAATGCAGAATTCAGCTAGCCTGGAAAAATCCAGACCCAAATCCTGAACGATTAAGGGTCTGGGATCGAGTAATGTAAATAACTCAACTCGAGGGGCGGCACCAAGCGTGTATTTGAAAATCTCACTGTAAGCAATTGGATAACACTACGACCAATCACCAGTGGGTTTTCACTAACCCTATAGCGCAGCTAACTGGTAGATAAAACTCTTGCCGTATCAGGTCGCAAAACAGCAAAAACGTCCTTTTATAAAAAAAGGAACGATTCGAGCGCCGTCTTCTGTTCCTCTTTTAGACAAAAAGCCAAGTCTAACTCATTCATTGTAGTGGCCAAAGTCATTTTAAACAACTGGTGTTAATCCATAGCGATCTTACAATGTTTACTAATGACTTTGAGGTCGCAGAGCTGTCGTGTCGTCATCTGTTTAACACGCCTCTGGCACTCCTATATCAGATACATCGATGTGATTGGTGCAGCTTGGCTACAAGGGCATAGTTAATGAGCAGAATTACTCGGTGCCAGAGTAACTTGCTTAGCAAATTCAAATTGTGCTCTCGCGAGAACTCTGGATTTCCAGGGTAGAATTCAGCATTTCTTATGCAGAAAAATAATTGAAAATGCAGAAAAAATATTAGCTTGCATTCTGGAAATGTCCCGTTCGTGTCCTGGGAAAGCCCCATATTTCAATCTGTTTCCAAGTGTTCTGTTTCCATTTTTTTTTTAAATCAGGTTGTCCGGTATTTTCATTTGGTCCGGTTTTTTGATTGGTCCGACTACTGCACATTCCAATGTGACAGGCTATCAAGTTTTGCCACGCTTGTCAGTCCTAAATAACTTTACTTTATACAGTCTCTGATCCAATCACGTTTTAGTTCCCACAAGCTGCCAAGCTCTTGTGCCCGCGAATTGTAACAAATGTTACACAGCAGCAATACAGTTAGTTATAGCTACAGTTAGCTGCAATGCCAGTGTCTAAAATGGAATGTCCGTGTCAGTTAAACTGGTACTTTCACTGATTAACTCTATATGGACATCAGAAAAATACCAACTCTCTGTAAAAACCATGAAGAGAGTGTTATTTGTTTATTTTGAATTAGTGCACAGCTTTCAAACTCATTACAGAAAAGCGGACTCTTAAGAAAGATTGTCTAAAGTGAAAAGTACAGGCAACCAAAGTTCACACCCCCATATTCAAATTTGTGAGTAGGCCTAATTCTGTTCTCTATGTTTTACAGTGGTTGCTGTTTGCACCTGAAGCATAGGCTGTGTTAATTTTTCAGAGCATAAAGTGTTAATGTTATCCAGAGTACACATGCTCTTTTGTTGTTTCAATCTAAATCACAAAACATAAGCAATATTGCTTATATTGTCACCTATAACTTTTACAGTTGGATCTGTTTATCTTTGCCTTTTCCGAAGATGGATAATTTATTATTCTGAATGAAATGCTGTTGTTTCAAACCAATGAATTCTGTGCAAACGCAAACATTGGAATATAGTAAATGTGATATGCACACATATGTGGCCAAACGTACCGGTACGTAAAACAAACACATCGGATATATCTATATAGAGTGCAAATTTAGCTTCAATGCTTACTGCATTTTGGAACAAATTTAAATATTAGTTGCTGAAAAACAGCAATATATCCTCACTATATCATATGCTGAAAAAAGATATGTTTACTTGTCTATTCTTTAACAGTTAATTTAGAATGGGTAAAATACTCACTTAAAAATGGCAATTAAAAATTAACTAGTGTACGATCAAGTAAAATCTACAAGTGCACACCTCACTGAATATGCTGCAGCTGGAATGGAATTGATATTGTGAAAATTGTGGGTTTTTACCTTGAAAATAAGGCACCACAATAAAGTAGAAATAATAAGAAAAAAATAACTATTTATAAAATTAACATAAATAGACAAACAAATAGAAGCTGTTCCCCTGCACTTACTGAAGAAATAGGCGTGTATCATTTTCAATCAACATGGAACAGAACTTTACATATAATCTTTCGGTTGTTCTGAATTACTAGAACATTGAAAAGTAAATATTTTTCCTTGCCCAGTATATTGTACAATTTATGTTTTTCAGCAACTTCTACAAATCTAAATGCATTGTTGGATGTAGTGCAACTTAATAAATAAATACGATACTGGCTAGCTAATACAGTCACAGAGCGAGTGTCCTGGCTAATAACTCTCTTTCGGCTTGTGCAAAATCAGGAAACACCCGGCAGTTCCAAATGTGAAAAGAGCTGAAGAAATGGGTTCACAAAGCACACATTTTGTGAATTATTTATTGTTAGCCCTTGTATCCAAAATTTGGAACCAGATTTTAAAAAGCATTTCAGTAGTAATTAAATTCCAACAATATTTGGTTGGTACGATTAGGTAGCAAAATTCAGTTCCCATCCTTCCATGAGTCCTGTAGCTGCTGCTTCTATTGTACATGTGAAAAGCATGTACAACGCAGTTGTCTTGTACAATGTTCCATCATTTGTACATCCAAATGCAGAAGAGAGCGAAAGCAAACCCAATCTTGTTAGAAACAGTTTTTCATTAATTGCTTTAGGTTCAAAGTTAATACATAACAAACTTTTACCAAAATGTAGCTGGGATTAAATTGCTACTCAGCCAGGAACAGTAGCCTTTCAAAGAATATGAAATTACGTTGTGTCTGTATCAGAGAGCCACTGGACAATGATATATAGAGTACTTACAGCTACTGTTTTCAATTTTATGTAGAATACATTTGAGATGTGCAACACATTTCATTTTCTAATAATGTGTAAACTAATATGAGATTAGTAATGAAATAATCAAAGCATTGGCTTAATTAGCTCCCATCAAAACTGCAAGATGATGCTTCTTCAGCAATGGAGCCAAATCTAATAAAACATGAAATAAAGAAACTATATTATGGTGAAATAAGATTAGAAGATTGCTTATTACCAACAGATTCTAATTCATTTATCTTTGCACTTGAACATAAACCTTGAAAATAGTAAAAAATTGGCAGCCTCTTGTTACATTTGTGTGCGCGTGCGCGTGTGAGCATATCTAATTATAAATGCATACTCAACCAACAACCCTTCCTGGAGTTTTTACTGACAGCAGAATCATCCAATGAGCGCTTAACATTTCACTGTGTGAGTGACATCTTTACTTGTTTAAATTTCTCTAATCGTGGAAATATAATCTTATATTGAAGACATATATTCACTTAATCTACTGTACTTGTGCTGACTGGGCAGCAGGCCTCTTAAAGGCCAAACACATAATATTCTTCCACCTAAAGGACATTATTTAAATTACATCAATAGAATATATTTATTCAAACTACTTTCCCCCTTCTCTTCCCGGTTTTATTGTAAATCAATGTCTTTACCCTGCTAGTTAGATAGATAGATATTTCACACCGAGTATAGACAAACATTTGAAACACAAAAAAAGTATATGTATTGTAATATTATTCAATTTGTCAACTTTCTGTTGTGTTCTCTATGATTCTTTTGCTAACATCATCAGCCATAGGCTACTTAAGCTAGTTTAACCACTGCAATAATTCCACAATTAAGTGTTTTGTAAAGGAAGGTGGTGAACCTAAACAAAAGTATTACATATAGCAGGACGTCTATCAGCTAGCTGGCTAATGTTATTCATTGATGCACATACTATTTTGGATCATTTAGTGCATTTTGCATGTACAGTATCTTTTCTCAAACTGGCAAGACAAGTTATAATACTGTACACAGTTATAATACTGTACACACCAAACACTGTAACGTTACAGTTCAACACCTTTAACATTTACAAAGAAATGTACGTTAGTTCAGCAAGCTATCAAATGGAATTACTTAATCGTGAAATTGGCACCACTTGTACAAATCTTCATTCTGGTAAACTGCTAACCTACTCAAAATATACTCAAGAATAAAACCTTCCTATAGCTGCTGTCGAAAACTAGGTACCAAGTTTGTCCGGCAAATTTTTCTGTCTGCCACAGTAGAAATGAACTAATTTACTGTTCAGCAGCTCAACACTTGACCAGTGTTCTTTTACACTAGCATTTTAAATCCCAGGTGTATAAATGTTAGCTAAGCGATACATTATCATATTATGTATATATCACTACCACATCGTAACAAACATGACTTCCTTTCCTCGCTTTGTTACTAGCTCCCAACTGGTGTTGTCTCAATATGAAAAGTAGTTATGACAACTAGCTAGGGCGCAGCGTTCCAAATTCTAAAGATTTGTCCCAAAGCTTTGGTTGACCAACAGAAATGTAGCATTTCAGGATGCTGGTTATATGCAATGAAAATACTGTCTGTTGAAAACTTTGTGTGAAATGTTACCATTCCACTATACAGTGCCTTGCGAAAGTATTCGCCCCCCTTGAACTTTTCAACCTTTTGCCACATTTCAGGCTTCAAACATAAAGATATGAGACTGTAATTTTTTGTGAAGAATCAACAACAAGTGGGACACAATCATGAAGTGGAACAAAATTTATTGGATATTTCAAAATTTTTTAACAAATAAACAACTGAAAAATTGGGCGTTCAAAATTATTCAGCCCCCTTAAGGTAATACTTTGTAGCGCCATCTTTTGCTGTGATTATAGCTGTACGTCGCTTAGGGTATGTCTCTATCAGTTTTGCACATCGAGAGACTGAAATTTCTGCCAGTTCCTCCTTGCAAAACAGCTCAAGCTCAGTGAGGTTGGATGGAGAGCGTTTGTGAACAGCAGTTTTCAGTTCTTTCCACAGATTCTCGATTGGATTCAGGTCTGGAGTTTGACTTGTAGATTTTGCTTTATGTTTTGGATCATTGTCTTGTTGGAAGACAAATCTCCATCCCAGTCTCAGATCTTTTGCAGACTCCATCAGGTTTTCTTCCAGAATGGTCCTGTATTTGGCTCCATCCATCTTCCCATCAATTTTAGCCATCTCCCCTGTCCTTGCTGAAGCAAAGCAGGCCCAAACCATGATACTGCCACCACCATGTTTGACAGTGGGGATGGTGTGTTCAGGGTGATGTGCTGTGTTGCTTTTATGTCAAACATAACGTTTTGCATTGTTGCCAAAATGTTCGATTTTGGTTTTATCTGACCAGAACACCTTCTTCCACTTGTTTGGTGTGTCTCCCAGGTGGCTTGTGGTAAACTTTAAACAACACGTTTTATGGATATCTTTCAGAAATGGCTTTCTTCTTGCCACTCTTCCATAAAGGCCAGATTTGTGCAGTATATACGACTGATTGTTGTCCTATGGACAGACTCGCCCACCTCAGCTGTAGATCTCTGCAGTTCATCTAGAGTGATCATGGGCCTCTTGGCTGCATCTCTGATCAGTCTTCTCCTTGTATGAGCTGAAAGTTTAGAGGGACGGCTGGGTCTTGGTAGATTTGCAGTGGTCTGATACTCCTTCCATTTCAATATTATCGCTTGCACAGTGCTCCTTGGGATGTTTAAAGCTTGGGAGATCTTTCTGTATCCAAATCTGGCTTTAAACTTTTCCACAACAGTATCTCGGACCTGCCTGGTGTGTTCCTTGTTCTTCATGATGCTCTCTGTGCTTTCAACGGACCTCTGAGACTATCACAGAGCAGGTGCATTTATACGGAGTCTTGATTACACAGAGGTGGATTCTATTTATCATCAATAGTCATTTAGATCAACATTGGATCATTCAGAGATCCTCACTCAACTTCTGGAGAGATTTTGCTGCACTGAAAGTAAAGGGGCTGAATAATTTTGCTAGCCCAATTTGTCAGTTTTTTATTTGTTAAAAAAGTTTGAAATATCCAATAAATTTTGTTCCACTTCATGATTGTGTCCCACTTGTTGTTGATTCTTCACAAAAAAATACAGTTTTCTATCTTTGTTTGAAGCCTGAAATGTGGCAAAAGGTTGAAATGTTCAAAGGGGCCGAATACTTTCGCAAGACACTGTAACTGCATATTATGGACATCTCCTGATAATACAGAGCAAATATTTTAGGTGTATCCCCTCTAGGGCACTAACTAGCCTTTGTATGTACTGCAGCATAGGCTGGAGTTCTTACTGACTAGTTCTGTGAAATCCATTATGCACCTTAACAAACATGCACTTTTGTAAATAAGTAACCATCTGCATTTTTATGTCCAACGCTGTTCAATACGAAACAGGTCATATTTTCAGTAATAACTCATTTTAAAAAATGGATTACACTTTTTACAATTTATCCAACAGTGGCTGGTAGATTAAGCAAATGTATTTGGCTGGTGCTAATTTCTCACCCTGATTTTGTAAAGTACAACACCCTTCTTCCAAAATGGAATTAAAAGAAGTCCTTTTAGTTGGAATGTTGGAAAATAGCTTAGGAACTAGCCGCTTAAACCAGGGGAGATTGGAGGTTTAGCCTTGTGAAATTCTTTGGGGAATGTGTTTTATCCAGTTCTTAAAAATTGTGGAAGCAATTAACTAGAGCTTCAACAAGCATGTGGGATGTAGTTTTTTTATTTTTTAACATCCAGTAGAGTAAGCCTGTCAGATGGCTCAATGCCGGTTCAATTTCCAACTGTGCCAAATGTTGTTTTGTCCATGAGCAAAGCACTTTACCCTAAGATGTTTGAGGAGATGTCCCTGTATTCACTGTACGTTCAAATGGATAAGAGCATCTGCTTAATTACGAAAATGTACAAAAATGCAAGAAATGTTAACTCTGGCAGCCAGTGCTCAATTTCCACTTTTTAAAATAAAAGTAGAAACACTGTTATACCTCAGTTAGCCATGAAATTCCAAGTTTATGTCAAGTGGTTTTGATGACCTGGGTCACAAAAAGTTTTATATTAACACAAATAAATTACATAATACGCCATTTTGGCTCAGTAACACCACATTTATAACAATTGGTGAACTGCCTTTTTAACCAGGCATGTTGACTAAGAACCATTTCTGTTTCGCAGCAATGCGTTAACTGTCCTTCTGATGGGCAGAACAGCAAAACTTTCACCGGGGTGGCTGGGGGATTGAACCAGGGGCCTTATGCACACCAGTCAGGCAGGGATCTGCTGACAACATCCCATTCAGTCAGACAAATGAGGAGGACTGAGATCACATTAACCGCGTCAGCCCCATGAAGCAGTGCAGATCTATGCTCAGGGGACAGCTACTGTTGTGATTTTCTGTTTTGATATTTCTTGTGCCTCAACATAATACACTACATAGCCAAAAGTATGTGGACACCTGACCATTACACTCATATGAGCTTGTTGGACATCCCATTCCAAAAAAATAGGCATTAATATGGAGTCACCTAGATTTTGCAGCTATAACAGCCACCACTCCTCTGGGTATGTCTGTGGGAATTTGTGCCCATTCAGCCAAAAGAGTGTTAGTGAGATCAGGAACTGATGTTGGATGAGAAGGCCTGGCTTGCAGTTGACGTTCCAATTAATCCCATTGGTGTTTAGTGGGGTTGAGATCAGGGCTCTGTGCAGGCCACTCGAGTTCCTCCACAACAATATTGTCGATTCTTCTCTTTATGGACCTCGCTTTGTGCAGAGGGGCATAGTCCTGATAGAACAGGAAACCGCCTTCCCTGAACTGTTGCCACAAATTTGGATGCACCCAATTGTCTAAAATGTATTTGTATCCTGTAGCATTAAGATGACCCTTCACTCGAACTGAACAACTAAGCCCAAACCCTGAAAAGCAGCCCCATACCATTAAACCTCCTCCACCATTAGTAGGGTTGTCCACATATATTTGGCTATATATGTATATTGTTGCCATTAGTCATATGACATGTTAATGTCCACACCTGCTAAACTCCTAGCTGACAAGTATCATGGTGTAAAGCCTCCTTCTTCCTCTCTCTTTAGCAATCTGAGGGTCCATAAGTTACACATTACCTCTGAAAACCTTCTTTTCATGTTCTCTCTCTACTAGCTGTTTGAGTCATGCACGGAATAAATTACTAACTCTCCCCCTCTCTTTTTCCCTCTGTCTCTCTCTTTCTATTTTCATTTTCTCCATCTGTCTTCCTGTCCTGGTACATCAGGATGAGAGTTCAGTGAGCAGTGAAGACTTTGACATGAGCGACCCCACATGGATAGCTGATCACGGCCCTGCGTCCAACCTGAGTCCCCCGAACCGCGGAGAGAGAATGCACAGCCCGATGAACGCACACATCAAGGAGGAGGACGGTAAGACTCACTGTCGCCCCTCTCCTCGTGCTTGGTCTCTCTGCTTTGATGTCACTTTTCTCTTCTGCCTCTCTTTGATTGAAATGAAATATTCAATTAGAAAAATTGGCAGGTGTTGAATAAATTGTTTTGTGCTGGCACAAGGATGGAGTCCAATTATGCAATTTAACAATAACGTGTTGAAAAACAAGCACTCCACAAATCGCCTGTGAGTCAGTGTGTGTTTAGTTAGAGCCGGCTATTTGGACTGTGATGTGAGTGGAAAGGCCATGGTGAGGTGAAAGACGATGTTGGACTCAATTTGGATCAAGCAGGCCTCACCCTGCTGCTCTGCCTCCAGTGGGGGTGAAGGGCTCCCATAACAGGGAGTGGATAGAGGGGGTTGGATAGAGCAGGACAAAACAGGCCAACCAGCCCAGTCAGGTACTCCAGACCTGTGGTTTCAAACCTCTCCTGGGACACTCCCAACCATGCCATATATTACATGTAGTCCAGAGTTAGCACACCTGAATCAACATGTCACCTACTCATCAAGCCCTTACCTGCTACAATCGGGTGGGCTAGTTCAGGGCTAAAATAACTCTGAGATGGCTGGGGGTCAGCGAGGACAGGTTTGAAAACCACTGCTCTAGACAATGTAGCGAAGGCCTTGTAGGACAAAGTGTGTATCCAGCATCACGTAAATGACGTTACCCTTGAAGTATGTGTAAACTCACCACAGGAGGTAATCACAATCCCAATACACAGTAGTGTTTCTTGTTTTACTGTGCCTTTCTGTTGTAAGTGTGATGATGAGAAAGTGCTTGGCTCTGGTGGTTGGTGCTGCAGTTGTCAGGTGAATGTGCAGCGCTAATGTTCCCAGAGAGAGCCATCAGTACAGGTCTGCTCACGGCCTGTTTACCCCGCAGCAGATGGGCCCTGGTAGCAGCATCCTAGACAACGAATGGATGCACCACTGGAAAGAAACAAATCAATCAAATAGTTAACAGCCTTAAATGCCAGACCTGCTCTTTAATGAAAAACAGTGTCAGTCATATCCACTATTCTTACAATCAAATTCAAGAAGGTCTTCACAGACATTTATACATTTGGTACTAGCTAGCCATCGGTTTGGTGTATCCTACTGGTCTTGTGATTAATAGAAAAGGTTGACTGGCAACCTTGACTTGCCAGCTTTGTCATGATGAATGCTTTTCCAGAGGGAGTAAACCTTGCTCCTTGGCCACACTGTCATACTGACATTTCCCTCTCCCTCCACCCAGCATGCTTATCTGCTCACTGAGATGGAACTCATGTCTCTTAAGAGGGTGATTCAGAAAGGGGGGGGCAATGATCCAGGAGAACCCCACAAGAGATTCTCAGGCCCTGTGGTTAAGGGTGACTATGGTGACTATGATTGCACAGGAGCTCCACGGGGAACCACAAGGGCTCCAGCTGCTGACCTCCCCAGCCTTAGAGGCTCCTCTGGCAGCCAGCTGAGCTGTGGATTGTGCCCCTGAAGGATCTCTCACTGGAGATGACTGGAAGTGTCTTTAGATGAGTGTCTGTAAAAACAAGACACCTGGGTAATATTTCCTTCCTCACTCACCGAGTTCCACAAGGCTCAGCCAATCAGACATGTCATTTCTGATTGCTCTGCACTTGTGCTGCTATTCTTAGTAACACCAATAACACCCATTACACATTTACATTTAGGAAGTTGTCAGTTTGTTTCCACCAGTTTTCTGTGTTGGCTTCTTGTATTAATGACAGATCCCTTCTGTACCAGTACCTCTAGTTACTCTTAATTTATCCCTGGACTGGAGCATTGAACCATGAATGGAAATATTGTCTGTGTTTCAATTCGCAATTACGTACTGTGCTGATGAAGGTAGAGGACGTACTTTTACGTATGTAGTAAGCAAGTATGCTAGTATTGGGACATACTAACGCGTCATTAAAATGTGTATTGAAATAGACATTACAATCACAATTTGCTTGCTGGCCAACATCAGGCATTGTTCTAATAATGTTAGCAAGAAGCCACAAACTTATAAACAGTAGCTAGCTTCTAGGGGTGGTAAGGTTCACAAAACCCATGGTTCTGTTTGTATCACGGTTGTAGGGTCACAGTTTTCGGTTCTGTACGGTTTTTGTTGTTATTTTTCATCTTAACACTCATAGCTTAATTATCCACAATTTAGGATATAGTATTACATTTTTTTATCATATAATCATGCATCAACGGAATTTGACTTGACTTAAAGCACATTATTGGGACTGTCTCTGAGTTTTTTGATACAGCAAGAAGGAAGGCGGTGATGATTTCAACAAGCTTTA
The DNA here is from genome assembly GCA_016801145.1 of Umbra pygmaea. NCBI lineage: Eukaryota > Metazoa > Chordata > Actinopteri > Esociformes > Umbridae > Umbra > Umbra pygmaea. The sequence continues at coordinate 2,203 of JACXGM010005424.1, read as the reverse complement.
CATTTATTTGGCAAAACATTGAGTGTGTATTGCTGTTTACAGGAATTTATGTGCCTTTTTAGCACAAGAAGATTGAAATATTACAGAATAACGCATTTATCAAACTGCCAACTTTATTGTAGCTTTTACAAAAATACACATGACGTGACTGGCACGTCGGCTCGCCGCCTCTCAAAATCTGACAAAAATCTTTTAAACTGACCTTTGTCGATCTGAAATTAAGACAGATTCAGCAACTGTATGGCCTATTTCTTGCTTAAAATGTTTTCAGAAACACTTTTCGGTGAACTATTTTCATAAAATATGAGATCATATTCAGAACGAAATCTATTAGGTCTGTTTTGAAATTCGGGAGCAGCCAGACCCACGTGACATGTTCATCCAATCAGCTGCCATGTGTTGTGTTTGTCACGCTGACACGCTCATCCCGCTCGTCATTTCTGGTAAGTGTTTTAACCATAGATTGTATACTGTATATCACTGGATGTAGCATGTGTGACATCACCCATTGGTTTGTGAATATCTGATTTGGGTCATCAAATTTGCCGTTACAGGCGCAGACATCTTGGTTGCAGATGTGACTATTTTAGACAAGAGGTAGGAATAATCTAGCTAGCTAACTGATGCTAACGAAAAACAGTATTAAAACAAAATGTAAAACAAAATGCAATGTTACTTACCGGAAAAACTAAACTGACAGCTTTTTTGACAACTGAACGCCATAGCCACGCCCTAAATGCCGCTTTGCTTTATCGATTGATGTTAAAATCAACAAGACCATAATTCAAAAAATGAACATCATTATATATTGCAGAAGGCTTAAATCTAGCGATTGAGACCATATACTCATGAAAATGTTTACTAAGGTAATAAATCAAGTGAGACGTGTCTCTCATTCTCATAGACTATTACAGAAACTGAGCGCTTTTGCAACCAGACGTATCGCCCCCATCTGGAATTCAGATAGAGTGCAGGTTTAAGGCACTTCCTCATTTGTGTCAATTTGCCAAACCGGATGCTCACCCTGTGGTTTTAACATAGGAGTTGTACATTAGCAGTGTACCGACGAACCGTGCAATGAAGCATGTGATGCACACACGCTCCGAACCGAGACAAGCAAACCGCTTGATAAACATTTGTCTGGTGAAGTCAGGAGAAACCTCCCCTCTTTCCCTGCGCAGGGGGTTCTGGGAAATTTACACCAAAAAGCATTAACAGTTGCATACTACAAAAATCCACCAGATGCAGTAGACCACCCGGGGTCTTTTGGCATACTGTTTTTGGCGTGCTATTGTTTGGGACATACTAATTGTAATCTGGCATACTATATAGTATGCATAATATTATGCAAATTGGGAATCAGCCATTGTCTTCTATATGACAAGAGGGGCTCCAGAGCACATGGTTCATGCTTGTAGTACTAGAGCTTTAAGCACAAATGCTGTCTCACATGCTCACTGAGGCTAAGCTGGCTGAAGGCTTTACGAACTGGCAGGCTGAGTCATTCCTCTGAACAGCATACAAGTCCAGCTGCTGCCCTGTTCCAGTTGAACAGAGTCCCTCCTGATGGAAGCTCATTGGGAGTGCAGCTGGAGCTGTTTGGAGATGACCATGGTGTTCTCTGTTCTCTCCATGGAGGAGGAGAGCCAGGGGTTGAGAGCCAGTGCTGGGCAACACCACTACCGCAATTGGACGCAGCCTCTAGCCAGTGGAACATGGCCTAATGTGTTTGGAGTCACCAAAGTAGGCCAGTTAAAAATGAAAGATGCCGTTGATCTGCATCCCCCTAGAGCCTTAGGTCAACTGTTAAACTAAATAAGTAAATTAGAATAGCAAAGTTGGCTAATGTAATAGTCAGCATAATGAGCTGTGGGGGCTGGGTGGTCTCTGGTACACTGCTGGCTCCAGTACCACAACCCCTTCACTATACTACAAGATGAAATCATACATTTGACAAAACAAGGCAATTGAAGAATTACTTGAATATGAATCAACATATTTTAGCATCTAGGAAGGTATTTGACTTATGAGGAAAGAATATTGCTGGAGTTTGGCGTAGTGGTCTAAGCTCTAATAGTGCTGGAGTTTGGCGTAGTGGTCTAAGCTCTAATAGTGCTGGAGTTTGGCGTAGTGGTCTAAGCTCTAATAGTGCTGGAGTTTGGCGTAGTGGTCTTAGCTCTAATAGTGCTGGAGTTTGGCGTAG
>JACXGM010005423.1:0-35186 GCA_016801145.1 Umbra pygmaea | reverse complement strand
CCCCCCCCCCCCCCATCAGTGAGGGTTTTCCAAGCCCAACAGACGGATGATTTGTCACAGCAGCAGATGTTCTTGGTATGTGCTACATTAGCCCCTCAAAATGACATTGGCAGTGTTAAGGCTGACAAACTCAACAGTGCACCCGATTTTCTGTCAAACTAAAAACATTACAGTCTACATTTGGTTTGGTTTTGCTGTTGTATAGTGCTGTTACTAGTTAGCTTGAGGACTAACTGTTCACATGATGAGGGAAAAGCAGTTGCTTAAAGCCGACTTTTATTTCACGGTTCTCTGGGCTAGATAAAAACAACAAAATTAATCACTCTCTCTCTCTTCCTCAGGCACACGCTTGTTGAGTAGGCTACATAATTACACATATTGTGCGTGCATTTTGGCTACTGTTCTTGTGTGTACTATGGAATACAGCAACTCTGAAGCAGTTGCAGGAATTTATGACAAAGTGGTCATTGTGTGCATGTGACAAAAATATCACAAATTCTCCACAAATGTGGCTTGTATACATGCAGTTACGACAGAGCTTTGCCAAAAAGCACCTTGAAGATTCAAAGGCTATGTGGAAAATGGTGTTATGGTCAGATGAGACTAAAATGGAATTGTAAAGCACGAAGGTGGTAATATCATGTTATGTGGTTGTTTCTTTGCAGCAGGCACTAGAGCACTTGTCAGTATAGAAGGAAAAATGGATGGGGCAAAATGCTGTCCAATTGTTGAGAATATCCTGCTGCTCTCTGCCAGAAAGTTGTCAATGGGCAGAAGACTTACCTTCCAACATGACAATGACCCAAAGCACACAGCAAAACTGACCACACAATGGCTAAAGGAGAAAAAGGTGAATGTCCTTGCATGGCCTAGTCAGAACCCAGACTTAAAACCCATTGAAAATCTGTGGAATGACTTGAAGACAGCAGTCCACAAATGGTGTCCATCAAATTTAACTGAACTTGAGCAGTTCTGCAAAGAAGAGTTGTCAAATATTGCAATGTCTAGATGTGCAAAGTTAGTAGAGATATATCCCAACAGACTAAAGGCTGTAATTTAAGGAGAAGGTGGTGCAACAAAATACTGAAACAAAGGGGTGTTCCTTTTTCCAACTCAGTAATTGTTTTTTTTTGTTTTTTTTCTGACATGTTGGTGTTATCTTTTACTTGGATGTTATAAGTTGCACTGAGTAAATACAGCTGAATGAATCAAAAACTGTGTCTATCTTCATTTCAGGCTGCAAAGCAACAAAATGTGATTATTTTACAGGGGGCTGATTCTTTTCTATATCCACTGTATACTCAAGGTTTCTGATTGGCTACAGCTCCTCACGGGTTTCACAAAACACCTTATGACCAGCGAAAATATAAAAAATGCCAGAACAAAATCAGGGCGTCTTTGACAACTCTGTGACAGCTCATACTTCGATGATGGGAGCGAGCAGTGATTTGGCCAGATCTAATAGCTTTGTCGCAGATCATAGAAAATGTGTCTGGGACAGCTAAATCGTAGCTAAAATCCATGTAGTGTATACATTGCTAAAACGTTAAATACAGTAGCTGTCACAGCATTTAGCCCAGTAATGTTTTACTGCGGTTTCGACTATGATATAGCCAGAACTAAGAGTCCTATAAGAATTCTATAGTTTGTTTTACGTTACATTTTAATTACGATTAAAGGAGAATTCTGGGCGATTTCAAAACGTAGCTCTGTTGTTTGCATATCGGAAGTGCTGTCCGTAGCGTTAATAACTCAATCTGTTTTGCCAAAACCGTGTTTACCTTTTGCTGCCAATAGACAACCATTACGCATTTACAGGGCAAGTTAAAAAGCGTGCTCTGAGCCACTAAACATGTTCAAAATGTCATTACTAGTCCATATCCATTTGCAGTGATTCCTTATAATAAACACAGCGAGTTTGAACAAATAAGTTTGTGTACATACCTCAGTTTATTTCCCATTTTTCAGTGATGTCCACACTAGTCGATTGTCGAAGTCATACAATTCAATATTCCAAAACGTATTTTTTCCACAAAAACAATTGGTGGTTATGTCCAAATAATGTAGCAAGTCGGCCAGGTAACCTGACACCGTTTCCTCAACAGTGTTGCTTAGTTACCTCTGCTCATGTGTGATAACCCTTGAACTCTTGGGAGCTGTGAATGCAAGTGTTAGTTTACACCCGATCAAAGTATTTTATGGATATAACCAAGGCAAATTGTTTTTTTTTGCGGAAAATTGCATTGTATGACTTCGACAATCGACTAGTGTGGACTTCACTGGAAAATGGGAAATAAACTAAGGTATGTACACAAACCTATTTGTTCAAACTCGCTGTGTTTATTATAACGAATCAGTGCAAATGGATATGGACTAGTAATGACATTTTGAACATGCTTAGTTGCTCAAAGCACGCTTTTTAACTTGCCCCGTAAATGTGTAATGGTTGTCTGTTGGCATCAAAAGGTAAACACGGTTTTGGCAATAAAGATTGTTTGAGTTATTAATGCTACGGACAGCACTTCTGATATGCAAACAACAGAGCTACGTTTTGAAATCGCACAGAATTCTCCTTTAATCGATGGTTGATTGTTAATGTTATCAATAATCGATTAAGAAAAGTGCTTACAATTAGCAACTCTAGTTGACACTGAATTTAATTTGAAATGTCTGAATAAGCATTTATATTTTAATTTTACAATTTACAGGACAAGGATGAGCTCCCCACCACACCATGTATTGTTGGGCTTGGTAAAATGCATTACAATCTATTAGAAACAATCCTTTCTAATACAAGGAATGTGTTAAATAAAATCAATATTCCTGTGAATTTCAGGGGAAGACCAATTTACAGTAAGCATTGACCAGACCATGGTGAATGAGCAGATTCACTGCCCACTTGTTACATCAGCATTCATGTTCTGCCTGTACTATGTGCTGAACATCAGATATCCCCAAAGTGCAGCACTGACATTGGAATTTATCCAAAGGTAAAGTATTTAATTATTCAACTGTCAACTACGTAGAAATATACTTGCATCAGAAAAACACTAACATTAAATGAGGAATTGTCTCATGCATTTTTGTTCTGCATTCAAGACTTCTGTGTGTGGCTGTAATTCATGCAAAACTGAATATGTTTTAAAAAAAAAAGGGTCAACTGTTTACAGGAATCAACCCAGAGAGAGGGTCAAAGGCTAAGGGGAAGAAAAGACATCATATCCCCCCAAAGCTGCTGAAGTTCCTTTCTGATTTAAGCAACGTTTTTTCCATTTCAAATTTGAAAGGTGAGAATAGTTTGTTCATTCTCATTTGTAATGGCTGCACTGTAATTTATTACACTGATATAGTAACTGCTAAATATTACATACCGGGCAAATTATTTTTAATTGGATTACTTGCTTCTTCGATCACTTTGAAATGAAAAAAGATGAGTGATGATGAGTGCTCAAAATAGTTTTAGGACTTGTTTTGATGGCTACTCTATATGTTTACAGATAACATAGTTCCGGTTGCCATGGCGCCTTAATGACAGCCTAAATTGATTGCTCTGCAATTTGAAATTGATTTGTATGGATTTAAGTACTTTTTATTAGGGATGTCGCATCTCCAAGGCGACTGGACTTGTGTTTCGGAAATGTATCTTGTGCATTTGTTGTGCTGTAATGTTGTTTGTTGTCTTTCATAGGTATGCTTTTTGTTGCATGTGAGCCCCAAGCCAAAGAAAGATTTATATCATTACGTAATAGACAAAGTTTAAGTATTTGTATTGTATCTGTAGCATGGTATATTTTAGAAGGACAGGTTTGGTGTCAACAATCACTCTGTCCAGGTATAATGTGCACATCTGATTGAAGTTCCACACACTCTAACATTTGACTTCCCTCCTCTCTCTCCAGGTGTCATGTGCAATGCCAATGTGTCTCCAGAGAAGTCCAGGCCAACAGAGTTGAGTTCATATAGTCTGACCAATTTCATTTTGTGTTTTTATTTTATTGTGTCTGACCCAGTAAAAGAGTCAGTATTAAACTGGCGTTGTTTATGAGTCCAGTTTACAAGTAGATTTAGTTTGCATATTCTGGTTAAGCAGCATTCATGCATTGTCAGATAATTAAACCATGATGTATACTTCTGCATCTCTGAGTTATTCATCATGTGTCGATTTGCAAAGTTGTGCAGATAGAGCAAAACATTTTTACTTGTTCCTCTACATAAATGCCAGAGTAGATTTTGAGCAGTGTTTTGGGACGTTGTCTTGTTGAAATATTCAGGCCTGGCATACAGTAACTTCAAGTTTGTGACTGATTCCTTCTACATTATTCTCAAGTATCTGCTGATATTGAGTGGAATCCAACCCTCAACTTTAACAAGGTTCCTAGTAACGGCACTGGCCACACAGCCCCACAGCATGATGAAATCTCCACCAAATTTACTGTGGGTAGCAAGTGTTTGTCTTGGAACACTGTGTTCATTTACCACCATGCATAATGCCCCTTGTTATAATGCCCTTTGTCATAATGCCCCTTGTCCACAGCACTTTCTTCCAAAATGTAGCTGGCTTGTCCAAATGTGCGTTTGCAAACCTAAAGCGACTCTATTTGTGACATGTGTGCAGAAATGTCTTCTTCCGCATCACTCACCCGTACAGCTTCTCCTTGTGCAAAGTGTGCTGAATTGTTGGACGATGCACAGTGACACAATCTGCAGCAAGCTGATGTTGTAGGTCTTTGGAGGTGGTCTGTGGGCTGTTTTTGACCGTTCTCACCATCCTTTGCCCCCCCGATATTTTACTTGGCCTGCCACTTCTGGCCTTAACAAGAACTGTGCCTGTGGTCTTCCATTTCCTCACTATGTTCCTCACAGTGGACACTGACAGCTTAAATCTCTGCAATAGCTTTTTGTAGCCTTCCCCTAAACCATAATGTTGAACAATCTTTGTTTTCAGGTCATTTGAGAGTTGTTGAGGCCCCCATGTTGCCACTCTTCAGAGGAGAGTCAAAGAAAATAACAACTGGCAAATGGCCAATTTAAACACCTTTTCTCATGAATGAATGCAGCTGTCTATGCCATTCAAGGCTTAATGAGCTCACCAAACCAATTGCGTGTTCTAATTAATCAGTGCTAGGTAGTTACAGGTATTCAAATTAACAAAATGACAAGGGTGCCCAAATATATTCACTTGTCTAATTTTGTTTTGATGCATAATGCACACCATAATGCACATTTTCTGTTAATCCAATGAACCTCATTTCACTACCAAAATATGACTGTGTCATTCAGTTATTTGATAGATCCATATGAAATTGCTGATTACACCCAATTATTTATAAATGAAAATCATGGAAATTGTCAGAGGTGCCAAAACCTTTGCATACGACTGTAGCTTTGCTGTCAAATGAGCACGATTTAAAGATTGTAAATGTTCACCATAAACATTGATTGAATAAAGAAAATATTTTGTGTATTCTGTTTTGTATTTATTTTCACTTGTCATAACAATGGAATAGCTCATGTGGTAGTATATTTAAAATTAGAACAGCTTTTGATATATTTGCTATTTTTATTTAAAAAAATGCCTGAAAAAAAATTGTAAAAACAACACTTACAGAAAATGGTTGTAGATTTATGGTCATTTTCTCTTAAATACTTTCTGTAAAATAACAAGCAAACCCATGTAATTAAACTGCCAGTAGTTTTTCAATTTTTATACAGAATTTCCGTTTTTAAATTACAGAAAATTATTGTACATTTATGGACAATATCCATTAAAGAAATAAACAGACTTTCTATGAATTTACAGGCAAACCCTGTGTAATGAAACTGCCAGTAGATTTCTGTTTTTATACAGAAATTCAGTTTCTGTATTTACAATACAGAAAATGATTGTACATTTATGGGCAATACCCATTGAAAAATACAGATTTTTAAAATAACAGACAATGTACATTTATGGACAATATCTGTTTAATAATAAACAGACTTTATGTAGAACTACAGGCAAACGCCGTAAACTGCCAGTAGTTATTCAGTTTTTTACGGATATTTTTTACGGTGTACAGTGTATAATCATCGCTGTGGTCCATGAAATGTTTCTGCAGTGCAAATGTTGTGCAGCACAAGCTATGCCAAAAGGAAGAACAAGCCAGTCCTATACCTGGGGTTGCTCATCTCTCTTGAGGTCTCTCCAGAGAAATCTTGGCAGAGGGTGATCTTTTGGAAGCAGCCACACCTAGTGAAACTCACCTCTTATGCCACTGCTAATGGCATCTGTGTGCTCTCAGAACTCCAGCAGGACGGATTGCAGGGAAGGGCCCAAGGTCGGCCCTGGTAACAGTAACTGGATAAGGTTGTTCCCTTTGTACTGGAAAGAGCAGTTAAAGACAACACTGTTCTCAACATTGTTCTGCGTCGTGTGATGGGGAATATACATGCTTCTGTTGTCTGTTCCACAGTTTCAGGAGATATCACCACTGTCATAAGCTTGCACTAACTTATTTTGATCTTCCTGGTAGGAAGCTGTTTCTAGATAATCGTATCTATCATGCTTTCTAAGCAACATGCAGAGGTAGCCTGTTCTTCACTCTAAGCAGACAACTCCATACACCCCTCCATGACAAACTACATCTGCATTTTGTGCAGTAGAGACTGTCACTCCTGTATCGGTCTCACCAGCCACCGACGATGCTGTCTTAGTCGCAACACCACAAACTCTTATTGCGCAATATCCATGGTCGACAAAGACTGAAGGAGGCCTACTACATAGTCTATATATGTTTTTGAAGTTAAATAAAAGTTAAAGTACATTTACAAATTACTCATCGTTTTAATGAGCCATACTGTCCCAACTTTTTCAGAATTGGGGAATAATTGTAGAATAAAGAAATAATTGTCAATATTTGGTTGCATATCCTCTGCTTGAAGTCTGCGATGCATCAACATCACCAGATTCCCTGGTGATAATCCATAAGATTGGTACTGAAGAGAGACATATCTTTGGCTTGTTTTGTACCCCAGCAACACAGTGATGTTTTTGTTTCATCCTTATTCAACATGTGTGCCTCATTTTGACCTTGTTTTGTACATTTACCTGGAGTCATGCAGAGTGCGAGATGGAGAATGATTGAAGTTGTCTTGTTAAAGCAGTTGCAGTGCAAAAACAACACAGTCTCAATGTGAATGAAGAGCTATATACAACTGTATTGAGTCTTCATTGATGTTTCACAGGAGGGTTGGGACATCAATCTAAGTTGGTGTTCATCAAACATGTGTAAAAACAGAAGGTAAAAGAGCACTGAATGTCAATGGCGTTTTGACATTCACTTTTGACTTGCATATTTCTGATACATTATATTTGAGTTTTTTTACAGTGTAAATGCACATGCCATTACACTGTTACAAACATTGTCACAAATTCTCATAATTTAAGGTTGTACCTTAAGAACAAAATGTATATTTTGGTAATATGATTCTGTAGTAATTAATAATAATGGTGCGCAAAACAAAAAAACACTGGGTTTGGTGCGTTGCGCACCAATCCATTCACTCCGGTTCAGAGCGTAATACGAGCCTGTCCTCCCCAATTAAGATCCACCGACCGCGGCTGATGTGATTGTTGACAGCTACATGAGCAAGCTATCTACAGATTGAAAAATATTCTGTCACATAGGTTTTCATATTTCATTCACGTTTACTAAACAATTTTCAATGAGATGGATGAAAACAGATTAGTCGGTGTCTTCTGCACTGTTTTCCCACGGATGGCACAAATAGTAGCCTAACCTCAAAACTCTACATGAAGTTAACATACAATTTCAAATCATATATATACTACTCAAAAATATTAAGGAAACAGAACACTCAAATTACACATCGGGTCTAGATAAAAGAAACATATTAAAGATCAAAATTTTAGCTCTACGCTAAATTTATAAAAATATAAACAATACAATGATAGAGAAAAACCTAAAACACCAACATGTAAGAAATACAGTATATAATTAATGTGTCAATGGAAACAATCAAAATCATTCATCAATTAAATAAAAAAAATGATGTCCTCCTAATCAAGGTTTCACAATCAATGGCACCCTTACAGCATATTGTAAATAACATCTACCAAAATTAAACCAGGAATTAAATTCCACTTATTTAAATTAATCTAAGTTTTAAGGAACTATATTGAGCCATTACATCACTTCCTGTTCCACTAGGGTATAAAAATGGGTAACACTTTATTTGCATAGTCTATCTGTAGATGCTTTACAGACTAAAAAAAAAGATCTGAAGACTATCAATAACAATTCAATTAACCTTTTACTTACCCTAACCCTAATCTAAACCCCATCCTATCTCCAAACTGAACCTTTTCCCTTACTCTTAAGCTAACTCTTATTCTAAACCTAACACTAAACTTACCCTTAGCAAGCATTCACTACACTTTATAATGGATTGTTATAGTATAAATATCTGTAGATGATCTACAGGTACTCATTTTGACTATCCAAATAAAGTGAAACCTAAAAATCAGCATTTGATCAGTCAATTGATCATTACACTCTTCGACTTAAGGAATTTGTTTCAACAAACGCCTGGATCGCTCTGTGCTGGCTGCTTGTGGGCGTGTTCCAAAAACGGTGTAAAATGCAGGGAGCTGACTAGCTCTCATATCTAGCAATATAGTATGATGTCAATCCACTTTTGTTCATAATTATATAATTGAAAAAACAAACAAATGAATCATAATTCACATTGTTCTATATCTAGGTGGAAAAAGTGGTTTCAGTAGTAGCTGCTGTAGTGTTTAGATGATGATGTTACACCAAATGAAATGTTGTCCTACAGAGTAGTAATATTGTCCTAAAATAATATTACTGCCCGAAATATAGTCTACACATGCAAAGGGAATAATTGCATATAAAACGATTTACACAAAGATCTCCATTGCAAACATGAATAATGACAGGAAGATTCTTGTCGTGTTGACATTCACGACAGACGAGGGCTACAGCCAAGTTCACAAGCTAGCAACGTAATTAAAGCTAACGTTTGATATCTAGCAGCTGTCTTAACCCACTGAGTTACCAACAGCCTCAGACAATTTTACACATTACACTTTCTTTACGTGTGTGTCACTGCATTTTAACAGGGATTCAACACATTGTACGTTTGGAAATCCAGACACCTTAATTTTCCGTGGCATTGATTCTTAATTTCCCACATAGCTGATCGTGGTTACGTGTCAGTTAAACTTTGAATCTTCAATCCTATCTATATTTGTGAGAAGTGTCTCTGTCCTGAATTGAAAGATAGCCGGCTTTATAATCAAGTTAATAAGCGTGTGTGGTCGTGTCGGCCGCTGTCCATTTCCTAAGGGTCTGATTTCTGAAATTCCAAATTTTTTGACTTCTTTATTATTTATAGTGTGTGGACGCCCGTGAGCACCCACGGAGGAAAACATAAATTGGCGCCTATGTAAGGCAATATAAATATGATTTCCATACTAAGCTCACTGGCTTCCTCTGTAAAAATTGCCATGCACCGCCACTGGGTCTGGTTACACATTAAAGGTTTGACAAGTTTAATGGGGTGAAGGTTAGGAAAAATTAGAGGTGGTCAGACTGTCCTAGGTAGGAGTAGGGGATAGCTTTGTAATGTGAATGTGTTTGAGGGTGGTCCTATCATACTGTAGAATCGTTATCTACAACTAACCAGGCATTCACACCAGATTTTGAGGAAAGTGAAATTGGATGCCTCGCTGTGCATGCCTAGATCTTGCCGCTCGATGACGAGTTGTGCTTCCAGTGTTTGTCAACCTGCACGTGCCTGTCCATATTTTATATAATTTATGCATTTTAGGCTCTGCTTTTTTTGTTACAAACCTGGCCCTGATATTCATTGTATCCAATGTAGTCTTATCTAAAATGTACGGAGTTAAGATTTGGGCTATTAAAACGAATGAAGTTATCTGAAACCTGTCTCAATGAGTCTGTCCTTAACAATCTGTTTAAATAATTATAATGTGCAGTGTATTGCACTGATAGATTGCCATATTGCCACCTTTTTTTACTCTATGTCTAGTCCAAATTCTTTGTAAGTCTGGCTATGTCCCAATCCAGGGACGGACTGGCCATCGGGAGGGTCGAGAGTTTTCCTGAATGGCCAGTCCTTCCTGGGCCGTTCTTTTTACTTTGACAGCCAGTTACAGTCCTGGAGATATTAAAACTGGTTACAGTAGGCTGAAATGGACTGGGTGTTGCATCCGCAGGTGCGCAAAACTGTGCTCCGGCCCAGCCGTCAAATTGAGAGAGAGTTCCTCTATATTTAGATGAGGAGAAACCCAGAGTAAATGACTGTTGCGGGGAGCGACAGATACAGCCCCCCTGCCGGCCGCTCCATCCAAAGTCCCGGGCCGAATTTGTCCCAGTCCATCCCTGTCTCAATCTATAAGTAAACAGATGGAATATCTAGCTTTGAATATTGAGTTCTCAATTGGTCTCTTTATTACAGTGGCTGGTGGTTATAGATCGATTCCTTCTCTTCACTAACAGGCCTCATGTTTAAACATACCTGCATTTCTGTTTTCATTGATCATTGTGCTGTTGTTGCTGTTAGAAATGCAAATATACATAAGACAAAACCTTGTATCATTTGCAACAGGAAAGTTAAGAACTTCCATGAGTAGGCTTTTTATCATGACTTGAATAATTTTGACTGGAGTCATTGTGTTTACTCCTGATGTGGAAACTGCCTGGAGCGTTTTATGATGGCCTTGTCGGAATTATAGACAAACATGCGCCTTTTCAGAGGTACAGTGTTAAGGGGCATGATAATTTATGGTTTTATTCAGAGTTGTCTGGTATTACTCATGAACGTGACCTTGCCTGAGCTAAGGCAAGGAAAACAGGTTCTGATGCTGATAAGCTTCATTATGGCAGTTACTAAATAAATGTACTTCTCTCAACAGGAAAGCCAAGTCTGAATACTTCCTGGCAGCTAAACCTAAATGACCATAGAAAATTTTGGAAGACTACATTTTTTGTAATTTAACTAACACTCTCATCCAGAGCCACTTACAGTATGTACAGGAACATAAGGGTAAAGTACCTTGCCCAAGGATACAATGATATTTGGAACTGTCGGGAAACAAACCATCAACCTTCCGACTACATGTCTGACTCAAGTTCTCATTTGCAATCGCAACCTGGCCAAAACAAGGCGCAAGGTGGAAGGCGAAATTAAGTTACACACAGAGTAAAAACATTCAAGTATTCAGTTACACATATAAACAGTATTTGGTTAGATAAAAAATACTGTATATTCAGTGCAAATATGGTAAAAAAAAACATGTAAAGTGGCAGTACAAGAGAAATAACACTAGGATAGGTAACATGATGAACATGGCTGAAAATGGTCATGTGCAAATTACTACTTCAGTCTGACTCCCTAACTACTGAACCATCTGCACCATATCCGAAATACCAAGTTACTACAGCCTTCCCTACACTATAGCACCCACAAGAATGGCGTTATGGCAAAAAACTCATATATGTCTTTCACACACACACACACACACATAGGCACGCACACCATTTCTATGTATACCTTAGCACATGCAACAATGTTGGAATGACAGGCTACATGATAGTACAGAATGCTCTATCATAGCCTAGAATGTCAGAGAAGGGGCCATCTATGGATGCACTACAAAAAATGTTCCAACTTTAACGACTGCCAATAGACAGTTCAACTGTTTTTATCACAACTGTTTAGCAACACATTAGGTCAAACATCATGTCCTGAATAAAACAATTGAGTACAGTAAACACAGCATAAACTATAGAAGAGACACAGGCAATGTAGAAAGGAAAGGGAAAGGAATCGAGTGTGAATGTCACGAGTTTGTGGTGTTATGGAGAAGAGGACACAAGCATGTAGATGGTATTGCTTATTTAATATGTAGGTTACTCAGAAATATACAGACTTCGGTTCAGACTAGTTCACAATGGACAGAGAAGACTAGTGACTAGCACAACATCAGAAGAATACTTGTCTACAGTGCTCTTATTCGCAGCACTGAACGCGTATAATACTCTCTTTCTGTTAATAGGCACACTATGCAAATGTCTCTCATAAACTTACATTGAATACAGTGGAAGTCCGGAAGCCTAAATAGACAGCACATAGCCAGTGCATTGATTCACTCTATATTAACTTTTCCCAAAATTGATAGCAACTTCCAATGTGAGTTGTGCTGCATTATTGTTTCCTAATTGTTTGGGATAAATGTTATATATATTATATATCCAATTCCTTGCTTGGGCCAACATGTATCTCCTCCAAAATGTAAACATTTAGTGGCAGATCAAACATCTAGATTAGAACACTGATAATACTGTTGCCGTTATAGAATTGGTTAGAAAAAAATCCCTTCTTTTCCCATTTGGCAGTGCGTCGCCCTTATCGCCCTAATGAACACACCGCCCCTGCTGGAGACTGGCTAGGCCACTCCAGCACCTTAATGTGTCCACCCATTTTTAATGCCCTGGCTGAGGAAAGGTTCTCACCCAAGATTTGACGGTACATGGCCCCGTCCATCGTCCCTTTGATGCAATGAAGTTGTCCTGTCCCCTTAGCAGAAAACACCCTCAAAGCATAATTTTTCCACATCCATGTTTGACGGTGGGGATGGTGTTCTTGGGGTCATAACATTCCTCCTCCTCCAAACACAGCGAGTTAAATTGATGCCAAAGAGCTCGATTTTATTCTCATATGACCACAACACTCACCCAGTTCTCCTCTGTATCATTCCGATGTTCATTGGCAATCTTCAGACAGGTTCTCATGATCAATGCAACTCCACGTAGTGAGATCTTGCATGCAGCCCCGCAACGAGGGAGGTGACAGTTATTTTGTGTTTCTTCCATTTGCGAATAATCACACCAAATGTTGTCACCTTCTCACCAAGCTGCTTGATGATGGACTTGTAGCCCATTTCAGCCTTGTGTAGGTTGACTATCTTGTCCCTGACATCCTTGGACATCTCTTTGGTCTTGGCCATGGTGGAGAGTTTGGAATCTGATTGATTGCTTGCTTCTGTGGACAGGTGTCTAATACAGTTAACAAGCTGACATTAGGAGCACTCCCTTTAAGGCTAGTCTCAGCTCGTTACCTGTATAAGAGTCACAAATCTTGCTGATTGAGAGGGGATCAAATACTTATTTCAGTCATTGTAATGCAAATCAATTAATAACTTTTTTTAAATGCGTTTTTCAGGATTTTTTGTTGTTATTCTGTCTCTCAAAGTACAAATAAGCATACCATTTAGATGATAGACTGATCATTTCTTTGTCAGTGGGCAAACGTTCAAAATCAGCAGGGGATCAAAAATAAATTCCTCAATTTACATAAATGACATGGGTAAAGATGTACAAAATGTGTTTCACTTTTATGCTGATGACACTTATTTATTGTTGTGCCCCTACCCAATCTGAAGCTTTTCAGAACATGCAATCTTCTTTAATGCTGTACAACTCATACTGTGTCATGGAGGGTGACGTTCCAGCGTTCCAGCTCCCCGGTGTACTAGCTACCACTGTCCCTCTCTGTCATCACCTGTCCATCTGTGCATGATTACGCACACCTGGACATTGTCAAGCAATCAAGCTCCTTTCAAATACCCATCACATTCACTCTGTGGTCAATTATTGTACAGTATACTGTGTTGTTTGCGTATGCTTTCTACATGCACTCTTTATGTTTGTTCATGTAGGTTTTCATCATTGTTTGCTGCCTACTGGCTCCTTAACCTCTTGAGGTTCACCCCCTTTTTGTAAAATTTTATACCCAAAGTTAACCTCTTGTTGCACTGGACCTGTACATACGTATGTTTGATGTTTTTTGAGGAAATACATTTATGGATATGTAAAATGTATTTCGAATAAATGTACACAGTGAATATGGCACAAGATGAAATAAAGAAAATGTATAATTATTTTCTGTTTTTATTGTTCAACATCCTCTTTGAAAGACAACTAGTATGGCATATATTGAGATCCTGGAAACACTTCCAATCATGTTCCTCGGGGAATGGCAACATATGTCTGAAATTTTGGAATGATGGGGTGAACAGCCAATTAATTATTGTGTTATGTGTAAAAATATATTTCCACAAGAAACGCAACGTGATGACGTTTTCATCCGGGTCATGAGACTAGCTATCTCAGAATTCAAATATTTCTGGCATACGAAGGTTTATATGAACGAGCTTGGTCATTTACAACATCTCCGTTTCAAAAGGAAGACGATTCTCGATGGTACGGACATTGATTAGACACGGTTCACATGCGACAGTCGCTCAGAAGTCCGGAACCCACGATGTATACACAAAAGGCTTCATTCTTTTTCTGGATACATTCAATAACGTTGCAGTCCTGAAATTGTTCTTATTTTACATAAGATGGATTTTACCTGGGAAGACTATGCTATATGTCATTACTGGGACTCTTTGATGACCAAAACAAAGCTTTGTAAAGATATAAGACATGTGTATATATCCTAAAAGATGAGGTTGTTAGCCGTGTTTCTAGTTTCTGACATTCCATTTTATTTTATTTAAAGTTGATTGATTGATTGATTGATATATAATCTAAATATTGGACTTGTGAACCGTGATTCTAGTCCAGATTTATTTTATGGGGGGGATATCCTGTGGGCTGTTAAGTAAACTATAATTGTTAAACCATGCTTCTGCTTCCACCTCCACTCTACAATTGATACCAAACGTTTCAGAATTCTGGAGAGAACCATGAATTAGTATGATTTCTGACTCACTGATTCTTATAAGAAGCATGTTTGTCTGAAAGTGAGATAAAAAGAAAAGAAAAAAAGGAAGGGCTAAAACCAGGTCCAAAATGCACCAAGTGGATAAAAGCTCTGAGTGATATCATTCAAGGATAAAAGCTTGCTATGAGAAGTGTTAATAATGTCTCTTAGAGATTAAATGGGGATCAGGATATGTCAGCCTGGTACTTCTAATACAAGCGATTGGACAGTAATCACTGATAGCATATGCAAATACACCACTGACTGTCTATTTATGGGGGGTATTTGTTGTCCAAAACATCTTTCAGCATTTTTAAGGTTTGGACGGGTTGGGTAAGTTATCAGATGTGATAGATTAAGCTCAGTACATATGTCTTTCAATTTATTGGATACTGGTAAAAGCCAATCTAAGTTGAAGTTGCCCAAAATCAGTAATTCTGAGTTTGCATAAATAGACAATACTTCAAATAGCTTGCTATATAGATAGATATTCCTTTACAGGAAATGACAGTGTCACAGCAGCTTTAAAACAGACATAACACCTCACATTTACTCAATATTTCCATAGCAATAAGTTAATAAAACAATAAAAATTTATAAATTAAGGATAAAAAAAAAGTTATTTTTGTGCATTATAAAGTCGTACAGCAGCTGGTATAAAGGACTTCCTATACCGCTCCGACTTGCATCTTGGTGCCAACAGTCTTTGACTGAAGGTGCTGCTGTTTATCGCGTTCAGGGGGTGAAGTGTGTGTGCAGGGTTATTCAGTATCGATCCCAGTTTTTTTAATGATCTGACCTCTGCCACCTGCTGGACAGTCTCTAGCTCAGCCCCAACCACCGAGCCAGCCTTTTTAATAGGCTGTCTACCCTGTTTCTGTCTGCTCTACGGACACCTTCTCCCCAACAGGCCACAGCAAAAAACAGAGCACTGGCCACCACTGTGTGATACACACTACAGAGCAAGGGTTGACAGATATTAAATGACCTTAGCCTCTTTAGGAAATAGAGTCTACTGTGCCCCTTACAGTACACCATCTCCATATGTCTTTTCCAGTCCAGCTTGCTGTCAAACTGTACCCCAAGGTACTTGTGGTTGTCCACCAGCTCCACCTCCGTGCCCCTAATAATGATTGGTGTTGGTTGGCTCCTCCTCCTCCCCCTCCTGAAATCAACAACCATCTCCTTGGTTTTTGTAGTATTGAGATGGTGGTGATTGTCCGCACTCCATTGCACAAAGTTGTTAATTGTTCCTCTGTACTCCTCCTCATCGTCTCCTCTGATAAAGCCGACGACTGTGGTGTCATCTGAGAATTTCTGCAGGAAGCAGTTGTCGGTGTTATACTGGAAATCCGCTGTGTAGATGGTAAACAAGAACGGAGCCAGCACCGTTCCCTGTGGTGCCCCTGTGCTGCTTAGAATAGTGCTTGAGACACTGTTCTGCAGGCGTATATACTGTGGTCTGAGAGATAGATAATCCAAACACCACAGGACCAGTGATGGATCCACCTTCATCTTTCCCATTTTCTCCCCCAACAGTCGAGGCTGAATAGTATTAAAGGCACTTGAGAAGTCAAAGAAAGTAATCAGCACAGATGCATCAGGGGTGTCCAGATGTGTATAAGCCCTCTGCAGCATATAAATGAGGGCATCATCAACACTGATGTTGGGCTGATATGCAAACTGTAAAGGGTCCATTTGAGTTGACACACTAGTCCTGATGTAAAGAAGGACAAGTCTCTCAAGTGTCTTCATGACATGTGAGGTGAGCGCTACCGGTCTGTAGTCATTATGGTGGGTGGGATGATTTTTCTTTGGGATAGGGACCAAGCAAGATGTTTTCCACAACCTTGGGACCTTCTGTAACCGCAGGCTCAGGTTGAATATGTGTGTTAAGATGCCACAAAGCTCTGCAGAGGAGGTCTTCAGTAGACTTGGACTTCAGTCCCCTCAGCATCCTCTCAACCTGAGCTGGATGAAGATTCATAGGCGTGGCTGCTGAGGAGGTGGGAAAGGGGGACTACGAGCAGGTGGTATAATAGGTGCATTGGAGAGAGGTGGAGGAGATGGAGCGGAATCAACGATGTTCAGCAGGCCAGGTGGGGGGGGGGGGGGTAGTGAACAAATCTTTTGAAAAATCTGTTCAGATCATCAGCCAGACTCTGTTCACCATCAGGCAGCATACCGCCCTTCTGCTTCATGCCTGTGATCTTCCGCATCCCAGCCCATACCTGCCTAGCTCCGTCTTGCTGCAGCTGTTGTTCCAATTTTAACCTATATGCTTCTTTTCCCTCCTTAATCTTCCCTTTCAGTACCTTTTGAATTTCCTTGATTTTATTCCTGTCTCCTTCCCTGAAAGCCTTTCTCTTCTCATTTAGCAAGGCCTTCAAGCTTCTGGTCATCCAGGGTTTGTTGTTAGATAAGCAACGAATTGCAACAGATGGTACAATCTCATCATAGCAGAAGTTGATGTAATGGGTAATGCATTCTGTGAGGCCGTCAATATCATCCCCATACTCCTCACAAAAACATCCCAATCTGTAGTCTCAAAACAGCACTTCAGGGCTTCATCAGCTTCAGGATACCAGCATCTGATGTTCTAGTGGTAACAGGCATGTCATGATCTGAGTGCCCAAGAGGGGGCAGTGCAGTACAAATGTATGCGTTTTTCACACTGGCATACAAGAGATCCAGTGTTTTATCACCCCTGGTCGTACACTCAACAAACTGTTTAAAAGTGGGCAGCGTTTTAGAGAGATTGACATGGTTAAAATCTCCAGACATAAGAATAAACGCATCGGGGTACTTGTCCTGAAATCTCGCGATAGTGGTGTGTACAACGTCACAAGCGGCTTCTGCCTTGGCAGATGGAGGAATATAAACAGCAATGGCTACCACAACAGTGTACTCCCTAGGTAGGTACTATGGTCTTATACTAACCACACTAAAAGTTCAATGTCCTTGTTACATACCTGTTCTTTAATAGTAGCGTGCTTAGGGTTACACCACCTGTTATTGACGAGCAGTATAAGCCCCCCTCCTTTTTGCTTACCACATGCTGCAGTGTCCCTGTCAGCTCGTATCGTCCTGAAACCGGTGAAACTGATCAGAGCGTCAGGCGTGTTGTTTGTAAGCCACGTCTCCGTCAGACATATAATGTTGCTTTCCCGGTACTCTTTCTGGGTCCAGACAAGGGTTTCCAGCTTCTCTAATTTGTTCATTAAGCAGCGAACTATCCCCATGGCTATAGATGGTAGAGCTGGTTTAAAAGAGTTTCTCCATATTCTCGCCACCTTCCTCTTGTTTCTCTTAACCCCGGCGCGCGTTCCCCGATGCTTCCTACGTAAAAGTTTATTTGGTATGTCATGTCGAAACCCGAATATTGAGCCATGTACCAGGTTCAGCAGGTCCTGGCGGTTGTATGTCAAGACAGTTTGCTCCGTCTGTCTTGCAGGTATCAGGCACATATTGATAATTAGTTAGTCGGATAAGATAAGATAAAATCTTGCTCTCATTGTTGCTTAGATAAAATACAAAGAAAATATGCTTAAATATGCTTAAAATAACTAAAACTCACTAAAACACACAGTACACACAGCCGCATACAACAGGCTGCCGTCTCACTGGCGCCATTTACACCATTGATCTAATGCAGGGATCCCCAACTCTGCATCCACCCCTGCAAGAGTAATTATAGAGTATTATTACCAAGTATTACATTTAAAACTAGACATTTATAATGCTTTGGGACATAGGTTGACATAGACAAAGAAACATTTGACACTAGAACCGCCAAAGGCCAACGCCATCCGGCGTTTGAGTTTGTAATTAAAATATATCTGTGATTTTGAAAGCTACACCCTCCTGCTTCCTTGACTTTTCCTAAATATGTTTATTTTACATTATTCTGTTGTCCAATTTCAAAAATCTCAAACAGAAAGCTTTTTATCAATGATTTCCATGTTTTTTTTTACCCCTAATTACTACTAAAACCGCCAAAATCCGACGCAGCCTAACGTTGGTACCCAGCCAATTATCTGGTACCCAGGCGCTAAGCAACCAAGGCGCTAAGCACCTCTCACTGAATGAATGCTTTCAATGGCTCAATGGCCAATAACCACAGACAAAAGATCTTTAGCCCTGGCTGAGAATTAACTAAATAATGTCTATCATGTCGTAAAATACTTTTAACTTTAGTCTTTGCAATATAATGTGATAACTAAAGTGACTGGCTATCATGTGTTTTAGAATTGTCGCCGATTATTTTTCAACAACGAAACGCTGCTTCTCATAATTCAACATTTTACATAGGCTACACTCATGTTGTAGCAAAATAAATAATTGAATAATATTTGTATTATAAGTAGGCTATTTGTTGTTTCAATTGCTACCATAATACTTAAGTTTTAAAATCACAATTGGCCAAATGTCGCTGCATTTACACATGTAATTCTCCATGTCGGATATAGCCTATTACACTAACTAAAAAATATGTGCTCATTTCGCATAACGCCTGACATACATGAAAGGGGAGAGGAATTTATGAAAGAACTATTGGATGCCTGTGAAGTTATATGATTATGAAAACTACATCAAATATTAAATGTCTGTAAACAAGCTTCAAGTCTACATCTAGTCAGCGCAAAGAGTTGTTTAGGCGAGCAGATGCACTAAAATGCACTAAACTTTGTAATTAAATATAAAACATCAAACAACTTTATAGTCTTCCATATTTTATTCGGTAATTACTGCATATTCTTCAACTCTACACTTTTTCTATATTGACTTTTATAAAGTAAAGCCCTTTGAGCTGCATTCCTTGTATGAAATTAGCTATATAAACAAAGGTTTATTATTATTATTATTATTATTATTATAATATAATGTACACATAAAATCAAATAAAAAATACTTTAAGGTTGTGTCATTCATTATTCTCAAATGTTTATTTTTTTCTCGCGAGCATAGACTGTAAAAAATGCTTGCGAGCCATGTGGGCATTCTGTGGCTCGATGGAAGGATAAAATAAGGCAATCGCTATTTCTAAAACATTTCCATCATAATCGAAGCTATTATGCGAATGTAGGCGGGCAAGAGAGGCGGTGTCTCCTCCAAACAACTGGATGAGACAATAATCGATATTATACAAAAATAAGAACAACGCAAATATTGAAAATGTGACATTACAATGTGTAAAAAGCACTTGTTTTTATAAAGTAACAGTCTACTGCTCATACGCAATAATCCTCTAAAGAATAGGACCAATTCATTGAGACGAGTAGCACAGATGGCTCAGTGGGTAGGTAGTCAGACTTGTAGTCAGAAGGTTACCAGTTTGATTCCCACTGAGCCAAATGTCGTTGAGCAATACCCCTAACCGTAATAGTAGTTATGTATTGGAAGTTTTTTAGCAACATCATCCCGCTGATCTAAACTGTGCAGCCTCTTCCGAAAGCGTCTGTGTCCCTATAACATTTCAATCCAAACTGATGCCCATGCCCCGGAAGTTATGACTACTATAGGTATAAAACGTTCATTGTCTGGTAACATGCATTTACAGCGTGCGGTTATGTAAAACAAAGCTTGCTTGAACCTGAACAACACCGCGGACAGAGAGGTGAGGGGGTGGAGGAGGAGCAATGAATATAGGCCTACCTGCGTTTTTCTGACATTTAGTAAGAGGGTGTGTGAGGGGGTGGGGGAGGGGCTGTGTTTCAATTGCGCAAGCATGAACGATCATCTTCATTCATCAATGGATCTCAACATGCCGCTGAGTTGTTGAATTTTAACCTATAGGCAGAGTAGAGTTGACATCCGGCCTGAATACTGACCCAGGTCCGACCCAAGCCAGTCGGTCGGAGAATCAGAAATGAAATGAGCTGCTGATAAAAAGCCCAATACATTTTTTTGCCTATATTACTCAAATCAATTTGTAATGTAACAAAATAAGTAATTCAATAATAGGCCTATTTGTAATCATATTAACAAAAAATATGATCAAATGGTTAACTAAAGGTTTACTCTCTGTTGCCTATATTACACAGCATTGATGATGTTTCAACACGTTGGCACAGAGCTTACACAAAGTCCTTGTGTGGGGGCTTCTTTTGCTCAGTTTCACATTAGCTTAATATACGATCAGTTCGTATAACACCGCGGACACAGGGGGTAAGGGGGTTGGAGGAGGGGCCATTAGGCTGACAATTAGCCTACACTCAACACACTAGAAGACAACACTTGAAAACCGACGTTTGCTGCAGTCTAAGACACTTGGAAAAGTTTTGAAAGATTTGTGAAAAACTGCATTGCTTGTTACAAACCAGGACATAACATAACTCAGCGTTAGTCAAACTGTGGTGCGCGCCTCTGGTTGGGAATAGAGACATGACAAGTGGGGCGAGACAAACGTGAGGAAATTCCGTCATTTTGTGCCCATTTCTATTAATTCCATTATTTATTGACACAACACTCAAAATAATAAAGATATTATGCGAATGTAGGCTCGCAAGGGAGGCAGTGTTTCCTCAAAACAACTGGATGAGACAATAATCAATATTACAAAAACAAGAACAATGCAAATATTGAAAAATGTGACATTACAAAGTGTAAAAAGCACTAATTTTTATAAAGTATCACTGTCTACTGCTCATACGCAATAATCCTCTACAGAAGAGGACAAATTTTTTGAGATGACCAGCACAGATGGCTTAGTGGGTAGTGAGTCAGACTTGTAGTCAGAAGGTTGCCAGTTCGATTCCCGTTTGAGCCAAATGTTGTTGTGTCCTTGGGCAAGACACTTTACCCTAATTGCTCCCAGTCGTTGCTGTAAATAAGAAATTGTATTTTGTTCTGTTTGACCATGCAGAAAAAAATAGACTTGAAAAGGAAAAAATAGCTACATGTCTTCAATCGAGCTTTGCTTTTTTCAACAGCTGTACATATTTCAATATGTATTTACCTGAAGCGGGTTTGAATTTAAATTAAACGGTCTTTACAGGTGCCGTTGTGCAATGCAAAGCTTGCTTGAAACCGATTCATTTTAGCTTCACGTCTATTTATCTCGTCAGCGCAAAGCGTTTGAGGCAAGCAGATAATTCATACTGTACATAGAACAATTCTATAATCCACACTGCACCGGTCTGATATGCAGAACAAAATAGACTTGAAAAGGAAAAAATACGTCTTCAATAGAGCTTCGCTTTTTTCAACAGTTGTACATATTTTAATATATATAGTCACCATAAGCGGGTTTGAATGGAAATAAACCGGTCTTTACAGGTGCCGTTATGCAATGCGAAGCTTGCTTAAAACCGATTCATTTTAGCTTCACTTCAAGCGTCTATTTATGTCGTCAAATCTTTTTTACCTTCATCAACAATATTTTACGGAAAGAAAAGTAGGATATATAAAAATACAAAATGAACAAATATTGAAACGATTTCTCTAGTCTCTAATTGGCAAACACAACTGTTTTTAAAATCCACCCTGCACCCGCTGAAATGTTTGCTTTTGTATTTGAATATAAAATAATACAAAAAAAAAAATATATGTATATATAATGGGTGTGCTGAAACGTAATGCAGATCCAGAAACATATTTGTTCTGAATTTGTTAGTTGAAAATCATTAACACTCTATAGAGCCTATAAAATTATAAAAATAGGCTACAACAGCATAAATATCACATGTTGTATTCAGGCTGTTTCCGACACTGGAACACATTTTAAAATGAATAAAAAAGGCACTTTCTGATTGCACCGTTAGTTGAAAATCATATTAAAAGTATTAGCTGGTTTATCTATGAAATAAGTACATTTGGTGGATTTTCATTCTAGACTAAAGAATTGTCATTCTATAAGCCAAAAATAATACCATCAAAAACAACAAAAATCTCCATGTAATTCTTCTGTTTTGAGACAGTTTTACGTAGGCCTATAAAAACACAATAGAGGTGATGCTCTTGATCACTGGATGCAGTGATGGCTTCGCTGGAGGCTGCAGAGGAGAGAGCGGTTTTTAATGAGGGTGATTCATATGCTAATGACGCTGATGGGCGTCAGCAGTTGGCGGTTATAGGTAGTTTGGAAGGCCTGGCGGTTCTAGTGTTAAGCAACATTTGACATACATTACAATACCTCCACCGACTCCATCCGTCCTATAAATATTGTACCCAGTTATATCAACATCTGAATCAGGCACAGAATCGCACAGCCATGGTTCAGATACAATAAGTATGTCAACATTTGATTGAGACCAATAAATATTTTTGATCAGGCTTCTAATATATAAATTAATTATTCCAAATCCACAGCTACGAGAGGTCAAATCCGATTGGGGATCCAAGTTCAGTAGCTCCTTAAGCTGTACCGGCAAGGGAATAAGACTTACAATAGCTATTTCCATGGCTCAATTTTATAGGGATAAGATTACTTCTAACAAGACTTCTCTATGTGCGGGTGAAAGTAGCAATACAGTGATTGGGCATTAATCTAGGGATTGCATAGACACAGTTAAATCGTGTTTGTTCCATAACTGCATTTGAAAAACTAATTAAGGAAACTGGGGTAGGAGCATTAAGCATAGTCAGGTTTGGGAGTGTACAATCCAGAATATCAGCACCTGTAGATACATAGTCAATTATTAAAAGCTCTACAAGAGGCAAGAGTAAGAGACATATTGGTGAAGATTATTTCACTGTGTATAAAATCTGTAAAGTTATCCACAAACGGAATTTCCATTAAGCAGAAATAACCCTTAAGCCAGATGTGTAATTGGTGTATATGACTAAAAACCAAATCTGTGTAGCGAGGTGACAGAAATGGAACAGAAAAAGTGCACTACTTGCCCAGATGACAGTAGACGCGGTGGAGTGCTTGCGCGGTGAGGGTAACACAAGGTCTCAGCTTTCGGGATTGAAACATTTCGTTCCATGCCATGGATGAACCCACCACGAGAATGAAAGTACTTCAGATGGATTTATTGGGTGAAAGGCAGGGCATCTCCAGAGTGAAGCCTCTTAAGCAGGTTGAAGGGGGCTGGCAGCAGAGACAGCCGGCCTAGCGGCGGGCAAGGAGTGCTGATGAGTGTACTTCGGTATTTCTACCTGAGGGTGAGTTGGCAGCAGTGGAGAAGTAACGGGGGTCCCTGCACAGTGTTGGGTGGAGTGCATTTCCAGGCCTTCCAAGACCCTGAATCTTTTCCCCAGTTGTAGTACCACCAACATCTTTGGTGAACTCTGATTCCTAGAGTGCTTTACTCCCCAGACAGCAACCCAGGCATCCTGAAGTGGAGCGGAAAATGTTCTCTTTGGTTTAGTGCTGAGCCTGGGCCAAGATTCATTTAAGTGGACCACATTTACTTTCTCTGTGACAGGCTCACCAGAAATGTAGGTGCCAAGCCAGGGGGAAAAGTGACGTTGTTTGTGACTTACGGTCAGTTTGACATCTGGATAACATCCTCAATCCAATGGGCAGGTGGACAGGGTTAACCAAGAAATAAGCACCTTTTTAAGTAGCTATTGCCGAGACAGGCCTGGGGAATGATCGTCAGTATTACCCTGGGCAGAATACACACAGAATTCTCTGTGACATTCCTCTAATAACCTAACCCCTTTTCAGTGCATCCTAGGTTACCAGCCGGTCCTGGCACCCAGATCCCTGCAGTGGACGATTGGTTTTGCCGTACCTGAGGACATATGTAATGCTACTCATTTCAATGTTCAGCACGCTATAGACCACCAAAACCATCTGGCTGATCACCGCCGCAGGAAGGTGCCAGTGTTCCATCCCGGCGACAGGGTCTGGCTGTCATCTTGCAATCTTCCTTTTCACCTGCTCTGCAAATATTTGGCCATGGCAATTTGTTGGACCATTCAATGTCCTGAGAACGAATGGCAATTTGTTGGACCATTCAATTACCAGTAAAATACCTTCTCATCATCTTTCCATGAGTCCCTCCTCAGGCTGGTGGTAGCTGGTCCCCTTGCTGTTGATGGCCCCCATGCCACACCTCTGCCACTGCTTTTAGATCCGCTTCCAGATTTCAGGTGGCTTGGGGGTCGTCTGCCTTGTGGATTGGGAAGGCTATATTTGGAGGAGCTGGATCCCATCCACAGACATCCTTGATCCATCACTCATCTGGGATTTTCACTACCGTTCTCCTGATCGGCCCGCTCCTCATCCTCGTGGTTTCCCTCCTGGCTGGGGGGCTCCTGCATTTGGAGCTGCACCTCGGGGGGGGGGGTAACATCACAAATGATGTAGTGCCACACCCACGGAATTCCAGCTCCCTGGTACACCAAATGCTACCCACTGTGTCAATTGATGATCAACCTGAATAATGATTAAGCAAAAAGTGTTTTCTAAGGCTAAAAATAGACCTGTGTCCCTTCGTCAAATGACTACTTGTCATTGGAATGTGATTGAGGCTGTAACTTCTGATAAATATCTTGGAATTTTTATTGATGATGGCATCTCTTTTAAACTACATGTTCAACAACTTGCAAAAAGCTAACTAAAACTAAAATTGGGTTGCTATCTTAGAAGTAATACTTTTTTTATTGGCTGAATCAAGGTCAATTTAAAAGCATTGCATAGTGTAAGGAATCATAATCCCATATACATACTTTATTGTACTTCTCATATATCAACAAATACTTTTTTGTCAGATTTTTAAAGCTGGTCAGCAGCTTGGGGCGCAGATGGCTCAGTGGGTAGGGAGTCAGACTTGTAGTCAGAAGGTTGCCAGTTCAATTCCCGACTGAGCCAAATGTCGTTGTGTCCTTGGGCAAGACACTTTACCCTAATTGCTCCCAGGTCGTTGCTGTAAATAAGAAATTGTTCTTAGTCAACTTACCTGGTTAAATAAAGGTTAAATTAAAATTAAAAAAAGAGAATCTATTTCCATTTTTAAGGCTTGGATTCTACAAATAGTACCTCTTAACACTAGAACCACCAAACGCTGACTCCATCTGGCGTTTAAGTTTGTAACTAAAATATATAATTTTTAATGTTACACCTTCCTCCTTTAGTTTTCCTAAATATGTTTATTTTACGTTATTCTGTTGTCCAATTTCAAAAAATCCCCTAATTCCTACTAAAACTGCCAAAATGAGGTGCCTCCTAACATTGGTACCCAGCCATTTATTTGGTATCCAGGCGCTAAGCTACCCAGGCTCTAAGCACCTCTCACTGAATGAATGTTGTCAATGGCTGAATGGCCAATAACCTCAGACGAAAGATCTTAACTAAATAATGTATATCATGTCCTAAAATATTTGTAACTTTAGTCTTTGAAATATAATGTAATAATAAAAGTGACTTGCTATCATGTGTTTTAGAATTGTTGCTGATTATTTTACAACTACTCTGCTTCTTATAATTCAACATTTTGTTTAGGCTATATTCATGATGTAGCAAAATAAGTAATTAAATAATATTTGTATTATACATATTTATTGTTTACTATGTTACCATAATCCTGATGTTTTTCCAGAAGTAAAACAAATTTCTATCTTGTCTGGCACATCCCTGCGGCCCAGATGAAACAAGCCCTAGAACTAGAAATGTTTCTATATTTTCATAGTAAAAATATAATCACAACAGATATACTCTTTGTAGCCTATTATTTCACAGCATTGATGATGTTTCAAGACGTTGGCAAAGAGGTGTATGCGATTAGAATTGAGATAAAGCTGATGTTTTCAGAATTGAAAAACACTGTGAACAAAATATAAAGTGGGCAAATGATAATGAATGGAATAAAACCATCATTGATATTTTTTGTGCATAGCTGTAGTATGGGGGAAAACATTACAGATAGAAAAAAATATGAAAGTACAGGTAGTTTCACTACAGGCAGAGTATCCATTATTTTAGGAAGTCACTATTTGAACAAATAATGTCCTAAAACCAGATAAAACAAGCCAGACACAAAACAAACTGTATCTCTTTACATTTTAAAACCACCAGAAAAGCCAAAGTATTTCCAAAAGTATTAGCTGTGACTGTTCCTTCAAACAGTTTGCCAGGTTTATTTGAATGTCAATGGATTTTGAAACATTCCTTGTGTGGGAGTTTTGTTTGCTTAGTTGTGCTCAATAAAAGCACTAGCCTAATATCAAGTTCAAGTTCATTTTATTTCTATAGCACGTTTACAACAGCCACTAGGCTGACCAAAGTGTTTTACAGAAGTGTTATATCTAAAAAAGAAAGTACTAAAAACACCTGTGTCACAACACACAGTAACACAAATAAAAGAATGAAAGCAGTATGAAACATAGGCTACAAATAGAAAGGTAAGCAAAAGCCAGAAATGGAGGTAGGTATGCTATTGTTAACAGGTGGGTTTTTAATAAGTACTTGAAGACAGACAAGGTAGACGGCGTTCTAATCTTTAAGGGCATGGAGTTTTAGAGTCGAGGGCCTGCTAATGCAAATGCACGCTCACCTCTATGCTTAAGTCTAGTGCGAGGGACTACCAACAAAGACTGATCAAGAGATCTTAAGATTTGGGACGGAGTGTAAGGATGGACCAGTTCAGGGATGTAGACCGGGGCTAAGTTATTTAGAGATTTTAAAGAGTAGCCTTCCATGATCAGTTCGTACAACACCGCGGACAGAGGGGGTGAGCAGGGTGGAGCAGGGGCCATAAACATAGGCTAGGACAATTACACTCAAAGAATTCATTGAGCTCTTGTATGTTTATGGTGCGTATGGAGGGAAGAGCATGGATGTGGAGTAATTTTGATCTGATCGATATGGAGTTGACAGAGAGATTATACAATAAGCCTACCTGCATTTTGATGATAAGGATACGTGAAGACAATGCTTGGAAATGGACAAGCTTGTTGCAGTCTCAGACACTAGGAAAAGTTTTGCGAAAAACTGCATTGCTTGTTACAAACCAGGACATAACATAACTGTTGATGAGCAACTATTCCCAACAAAAGCTCTGTGCCATTTTACTCAATACATGGCAAACAAACCAGACAAGTTTTGGATAAAATTTTGGTTGGCTGCTGATGTGTACACAAAGTCCATGCTCAATGGTTATCCATACCTGGGGAAAGATAAAACCAGGCTATCATACGTTAAAATAAGGTTTTACACAATCCCATTTTAATATATCCTGGAAACAGGGATAAAACATGATTAAGACTGAATGAAACTAAATGAAATTGTTTTGTTTCCAGTTCTTGCTCTCACAGCGTTTTAGCCGCACTACAGACTATACTTTTCTTTTACATTATACATCAACAAAATAAAACTTGTTTAAACAATGCCTCTAATTCTCTGATTTGTAATTAGCAGACACAAAGACAACTGTGTGAGGTGAAATTGTTTTGTTTTCAGTGTAATATTTCCAGGAAACACAGGGAAAAATGAAGAACGCTGTTTAACCAGAAAAAAAAATTGACTTTAAAAGGAAAAAATATTGTCTTCAATCAAGCCTCGGTTTTTACAACAGCTGTACATATTTTCATACCTATATTCTATATTCACCTACACAGAAGAGAGTTTGAATGGAGATATTTCGGTCTTTACAGCGCGCCGTTATGCAATGCGAACCTTGCTTGAACCCAAATAATTTTACGCTTCAAGTTTTTTATCTCGTCAGCACAAAGTGTTTCTGAGGCAAGCAGATATTTCAATAATTATAGAACTACTGTACATAGAACAATTCTAAAACCACAATATATATATGTGCGCCATGGAACCATAATGCAGATCCTGAAACATATTTGGTCTGAATTTGTTAGTTGAAAATATTATTTAAACATCCAAATTCTATGGAGCCTATAAAATTACAAAAATACAACAGGATACATATGAGATGTTATAATTCAGGCAATTTTCTTCTGAATAACATCCAATTAATTTTAAATGAATTAAACGACAAATTAGGGAGCCCAACAGTCCCACTTTGTTCACCATGTGATCTGCATAAGTTAGTTGAAAATAATTTTTTGCCATTCTGTGAAACTGCCACAGAGTTTGAAGTTAAGTGTCCGTGATAATATCACAATTTTCTGAAGAGATCACGTTGCTACCACTCTCCCAGCGCCCAGAGGTTGGCGTCTTATCAAAAACGCAGACACTCTACAAAACACATTCAACTATAAATACATATATCCTGCCACGATACATAAACATCCATACAGTTCGTGACACTACTACATCATGTATATATCCTTAGATTTTTTTTTCTTCGTATTCTACTGTTATATAATAATTTCAAAAACAACAAACGTCTTGATGTAATTAATCTGTTTTGAGATCATTTTACTTTTTATAAAACACAATAGGGGTGATGCTCTTGATCACTGGATGCAGTGATGGCTTGGTTGGAGGCTGAGGAGAGAGCGGTTTTTAAATGAGAATGATTCGTATGCTAATAACACTGATGGGCATCAGCAGTTGGCGGTTATAGGTAGTGTGGAAGGCCTGGCGGTTTCTCTCCATGGCAGAGGATAGATCGGTAGATACAGCTCTACCAACCCCATTCTACATTTTCTGTATATCCTAAACTCAATATTCATTTCCATCATTCATCCAATGGATTTCCTTGTTTTGTTCCTAAATACTCACACCATGTAATAATCCTCTCATTAGTAATGCATTTAAATCCCTCTGTTTAAAACATTCCATGTTGGTCATTGTTTCCTGTTGTGTGTGTTTACTTGTGCGATTGATTCCACAGGCACCCAATCTGGACTTAAGGCTAGATAATATTGCTTATCTAATACAAATCCCAGGCAGCACTATGCCAATTAGCCATGCCTTGTGCAGTACAATACGTCACTGTGGTAAAAATTGGATACTTACGGTGGCTGTGTTTGGAAGTACAAAACGCATTGAGACATTGGTTTCAGTGTCTTTCATGTGGCAAAACAGGAACGACACAATGGTTTGGGGGTGTTTAAGGGTCTGGAGGGATCCTTTACATGTTTAATTAAAAAATAGACTAAAAATAAAAAATATAGTGGCCAAGGATTTATCTGAGTGTAATTTCTAAAGGAAAAACTATATAAACATAAATGAGACCCTATATCTGCCATAAGTCAATGGTTTGGCTGAGATAACGAGCAGCATTAGTTCCAGTGAATTGGATATTTTGTTCCAGTAGATTGAACAAATCCCCCCCCCACCCCACCCCCTTCCTTAGACACCTGAACCAAATACAGAAACTGCTTTCACTCAACCTCTTTCAGTATTCACACAAAAGTGACACAATAAAATAATCATACATATAATCATTAAAAAGCTATGTTTTCAAGAGAATTTGAAAGGTGGTAGACAGAATATCCTATTACCTTATTGTGGGTGCAACAATGAAAGGGTGCTAATGTTATTTATTCTACACAGAGACAACAAAGATATCTCTCCTGCCTGCTAAGAGAAAATCAAATTATTTCCCCTGCTGTAATTTATCAGCATTATGACTCCTGACACATCTTGCCCAGGTGTCACAGGCCTTCAGGGACTCTCACCAGGTACACTGCATCATGATTAGAGCTGTGTGAAAAAAGCCCTTGTGGTTGTGATCTTACATGGGCTTCGAGCCAGGGGCGCAGTGTTCCTAAACTGCCTTCCCAAAACTGTTATTAGTTACTGCTGAAGAAACATGATGAGTAAGCAGCTCTGCTTTGTTACTTTGACAAGGTGAGTGGCAAAAATCTGATGAGCCTCTTGGCTTGCTCATAGCCAATCATTTTGGGTTATAACTGTTGTACTCTGTCTCTCATTAGCTTAAAAACAAAGCTGGTCAATAAAGGTTCACCATCTGACTGATTGTTGTTTGGTGAATTGTATAGACAGCTGTATAGACTAACAGCTATTTTGATAATAAAACATAATGTATTATATTTTTCATAGATTTTGTTTAAAATCAGTTTGTATACTAACCGGATTAAAGAGTAAGTGATGAAGCCTCATATGCGTAGTCAGAGATTGGGAGGTGCATGGCACCCCCAGAAGTTCTCGTCTTTTTGCTGCTACTTTGGAGAGTTGCACATGTTTCCTTGCTCTTGAGTTATTTTAAACAATGAGGGGTGCAAAATCAGCACAGTTTCATCAATTGGATTATATTTCCTTTTTCACAAAATCACTGGTTAACCCTCAACACAATGAACATTATTTATTTTATCTGTAATTAAATTAATTTAGTATTGTTTTGGTTCAGTTTTGAGGCAATGGTTGGATTTCTTTTGAATTAAGCAAAATGAATGCTCAATGGTCATACGAACATTAATGGACTCCATTAATGTTCGTATGATACTAACATTTGTTATGAAGTTCCTACAGTTATATGGAATTATAAATATGGGCAAACATGTTGGAATCTTAGTTTTTAAAATGTCTCACTCGTGCTTTTCTTTCATATAGTTTAACACATGCCAGAACAATCATACAAAACCTGTACAAAGAACATAACATAATACATGCTTTGATCGATACTCATTTCAGTTGGCTGCCACCCAAGACAGAGACACATTTATAAAATACCCTTGGTACTTTCGTCACTCTTTCAAAACGTTGCTGCTTCGCAGGACATCTACTGGGGCGGCAGTGGCTCAGTGGGTCAAGTAGGTTGTCTTGCAACTGGAAGGTTGGTGGGTCGATCCCCGGGTCCTCCTGACCAAGTGTTGAGGTGTCCATGAGCAACACACCTAAACCCAGTTGCTCCCGATGAGCTGGCTGGTGCCTTGACCGCCGTTGGTGTATGAATGTGTGAATGAATGGGTGAGTGTGAGGCAATGTAGAGCACTTTGGTGGCCATTGTTGGTCAGAAAAATGTGCTATATAAATGCAGTCTATCTCCATTACAGTGGCCACAGTTTCAAACCTGGGCAAAGCTTATCTGACATTTCAGCACAAATTGCTATAGCGCTGCTCAGGATAAGTGAGGAGAAAAGTTGGACTAATGATCCCTGCTTACGTCCCTCCCCAGTGACTCCTTATGTGCAGATCAGGAACCTGTGAGTTCGCAGTAGTTAGTAAATGTGTAGTCCTTTCACATCTGTACAGTTAAAGGCTTCCCTTTTGAACAAACAGTGCGATAAGGAATCTGGCGACTTAGTGACATGTGGTTAAAGGAGGGCAGATGTGAGCGCCCATGACCATCCTGAACCTCGACCATCCTGTACAAGACAGGGTCAGGGGGAATTGGCCATGACCAATTGAGAGGGGTAAACAAAAACATATCCAATACTTAGGTATGCTGTCCAAAAAGTACTCAACTCTGTGTAGTGGGATGTCACCATTCTTCAACAAAAATAGACTTCAGTTCTTTGAGGGATGAAGGAGGTGGATATTAGTGAAGCAGAACTCCTTTAAGGCTCAATTATTTTTTTATTTATTTTATTTAACCTTTATTTAACCAGGTAAGTTGACTAAGAACAGTTTCTTATTTACAGCAACGACCTGGGAGCAATTAGGGTAAAGTGTCTTGCCCAAGGACACAACGACATTTGGCTCAGTCGGGAATCGAACTGGCAACCTTCTGACTACAAGTCTGACTCCCTACCCACTGAGCCATCTGCGCCCCTAAATTAAATTAAATTATATTTAGATCTGATGATATGATAGGCTAAGGAAAGGGTTGGGTAGAGTACTGAAAATCTGTACTCAGGTGAAAATACATGCCAAAAGTAAATGTACCACCTGAAACACAACTTAAGTAGGAGTAAGTACTTGGTCAAAAAATTACTTGAGTATTAGTGACATATCTTTTCAACACATTAACACTATATTAGTTACAACAAGGAATTATAATTTGAGAGGATACATACACAAAATGCATTTGTCCTGTTTGAATAGGCATTTGTTTTCCAGAGTCAGCCTATAGTAATGCAGAATAAAAAATCCAATTACAAAAATAAATAATACTGTATGAGTAAATAAGTTCTGAACTTGAATGGGTCAATAGTCTATTAATGTATTTAATGTCCAGATTAAGCAAAGGGTGTTTTTCAAAGATGTTGCTGCCCAATCTGGTTATTTTACTAGTATAGAGGAATCCTGCACACAAGATACAGACAACATTTCTTCCTCTCTGTCAGGCTACTGTGCCTGCTGATACAACATCACCTCTACCAGCTAGGGCTCTGTGCTGCGTTAACATGAAACACTGCTGTAGATAACTAGTGCTGTCACATGAATCACAACACTTGTTAAAGCAAGCGTGCAAGTACTACATATGGGACCTTGCATTTAACATTTCAATTACAACTATAGCTATTTGTGTCTTTTGGATGAGCAAGGTGTCTCTACCAGTATTTTACTAAAAGATGTGAAGTTAGCTGCTCAAGTGCTACCGTAGCTAACCTTTCTACATTACATCTTTAACGTTAGTTTGTCGTTATGATGTGTCAGCAGAAAAGCTAGCTGGCTAACTATGACATTGTTGGTTAGCTATGTCTTTGAGTAGCCCTGAACACATACTGTAACATTATCAAACTTGTACTTGGCAAACAGTTTGCTCCTACCCTTTTTCCTCACGCACCAGTGTTGGGTCATTGTACTTGGACCAGGTAAAGAGCTGACGTGTGACTCCAGGTTGAGGGAGCTGCATTTCACCATTACTAGTAGCTTGAGACCGGCAGGAGTTGCAGGTTTATGAATTTTTTTCCCTCAGCCGAATCCTGTCATTGGTTCAGCACTAACATTATTGTTAACTGTGAATTAAAACAAAACACTGCCAATTTAACTTTTCCATGTCGGTGTCTGACATTTACTAAGCTACATCTGTGGGCGCACTCCTTCTATGCAGAGTAAAAGGGGAGGGAACACTTAATCACCAACCTACAATAAATTCACAAATCATGACAAATTACTGAAGACTAATGTAATGAAAGAGTAGGTAATATGTAATGAGTAAAGAGTATGTTATAAAAAAATAATACTTGAGTAAGCGTAACAAGTACAGCCACTTGAAAGTACCTAGAAGAGTACTAGTTACTCTGAAAGCCCTATGGCTATGGAAATCATTGGCAGAACATCATAGATTCCAGCTTCATGAAGCGCACAATGTAGAGTTGTTGTTGAGTCTGGGTGACAGATTTGCTATTTCAATTGTATGCTAATTCTTCAGGCTGTACATTTGGGATATTGTACTAGCTTGTTGTGTCAATCTATCCCTGTCGGTAAGCTTTGACTTGTGAGCACTGTGTACATGTTTCAGACTATTCTCCTTGAAATAAATAGAGATGCAAACTAGTCTCCTTTCGGTGAAATGTGCCATTTTAAATGCCTATGTGATTCTTGTAAATCCAATGTGAAACGTTAGTTTGCATGTGTGTTCGGAGGGGCGGTAAAACAGAGTCTTCTTGCCTTGTCTGGATCACTACTGGCTGTGAACGAGTGACATGCATTAAGGGCAATAATTCACATAACAGAATGATGCACGCGACTAAAGATAGAAGAGAACGCTTTGTAGTTACAGCATGCACAGTCGAACGACATCAGAGAGTGAAAAGGCAGTTTACCAGCAGCAGTGGGTTCCTCGAATGAAGCTAGGTCAATGATTTAACTTGTACCTTTGCAGAATATGTGAAAATATCTTCACTATTTAAGAAATATTGACTACAATTATATTTGGTATGATATTTACACAACCCATAGACTAATCATCCCGGGCAGATGTTCTGCATAGCAAACAGGAGTTAACACCATAGGCTATGCTTAGGTTTGGAGAGCACTGAAAGAATGGACAGAAAAAGAAGCTACTTGCGTGACAGAATTCAAGAGTTTCATGAAGCAGGTAGGGTACAGTGTTATATGTAATTCTAATCTCTTTTTCCACTATAATCAAATACTTTTTGGTAATCCTGGTAGGTTTAAATTATGTTACATTCATACGTTTTTGGCAGGAAATGGAGTGTATGTGGTGGGAGTCTGTGAGATGATGTATGAGCGAGATGGTGTCCATGTAATTCACCAATGACTTGCCCCACCCCTGGCTTGGCCAAGGGATCACCTTTTTTGACCGTTTTGAGTTTAAATGTATGATTGAATCATTTTATGTGACCTGCAATTAAGGCACTGAGAAATTGCCCTTTTAGTTGCCTCATGTTGCTTTTGTAGTGGAAGTTTAAAGTGTTTACAATACAGATATGCAGATATTAAGGGCTTTCACCTGGTTGGCTACCCCACACCTATTCCTTCCCGGAGTTGCTTCTTTAGAGACGCAAATACAGAGGATGCAGGGAGGTGTGAAGCATCACCCCTCTTCCTTGAAGACACAGCCTGAATGTAAAGACCAACTGAACACCTAATGTAAAACACCAGCCAATGGACCAAATAGTATGATATTTGATGTTTTCCTGACTGTCCCATAAAGGGAAACGTTGGTATACACGTACCACTG